>CM030855.1:1605318-1912818 GCA_018105865.1 Metaphire vulgaris
AAAACATGCAGATAACTAATCTTGAAAATAAATAAATAAATATACTTAAACGAATTCACTGGGAGACAAGCTCAACCAGGAAACATGCAGATAACTAATCTAATAAATAAATAAATAAATATACCTGAACGAATTCACTGGGAGACAAGCTCAACCAGGAAACATGCAGATAACTAATCTAGTAAATAAATAAATAAATATACCTAAACGAATTCACTGGGAGACAAGCTCAACCAGGAAATATGCAGATAACTACTCTAGTAAATAAATAACTACCTAAACGAATTCACTGGAAGACAAGCTCAACCAGCAAACATGCAGATAACGTAACTAGAAAATAAATAAATAAATATACCTAAACGAATCCACTGGGAGACAAGCTCAACCAGGAAACATGCAGATTACTAATCTAATAAATAAATATACGTAAACGATTTCACTGGGAGACAAGCTCAACCAGGAAACATGCAGATAACTAACTAGAAAATAAATACAAATATATCTAAACGAATTCACTGGGAGACAAGCTCAACCAGGAAACATGTAGATAACTAATATAGTAAATAAATAAAAGTATAACTTATAAACGAATTCCCTGGGAACCAAGCTCAACCAAAAAACAAGCAGATAATTAACTAGAAAAAAATACAAATATATCTAAACGAATCTACTGGGAGAAAATTTCAACCAGGAAACATGCAGATAACTAATCTAGTAAATAAATAAATATACCTAAGTTGAATTCAATGGAGACAAGCTCAACTAGGAAACATGCAGATAACTAATCTAATAAATAAATAAATATGCCTAAACGAATTCACTGGAAGACAAGCTCAACCAGCAAACATGCAGATAACGTAACTAGAAAATAAATAAATAAATATACCTAAACGAATCCACTGGGAGACAAGCTCAACCAGGAAACATGCAGATTACTAATCTAATAAATAAATATACGTAAACGAATTCACTGGGACAAGCTCAACCAGGAAACATGCAGATAACTAACCTGTAAAATAAATAAGAGTATAACTTATAAACGAATTCCTGGGAAACCAAGCTCAACCAGAAAACATGCAGATAAACAATCTAGTAAATAAATAAATAAATATACCTTTAATGAATTCACTGGGAGACAACCTCAACCAGGAAACATGCAGATAACTAAAATATAAATATAAATATAAATATAAATATAAACATAAAAATTTATATTTAAATATAAATATAAAATATAAATATAAATATAAATATAAATATAAATATAAATATAAATATAAATATAAAGATAAATATAAATTTAAATATAAAATTTTTATTTAAATATAAATATAAAGATAAATATAAATATAAATATAAATATAAATATAAATATAAATATAAATATAAATATAAAAATTTATATTTAAATATAAATATAAATATAAATATAAATATAAATATAAAAATTTATATTTAAATATAAATATAAATATAAATATATAAATATAAATATAAATATAAATATAAAAATTTATATTTAAATATAAATATAAATATAAATATAAATATAAATATAAATATAAATATAAAAATTTAAATATAAATATAAATATAAATATAAATATAAATATAAATATAAATATAAATATAAATATAAATATAAATATAAATATAAATAAAAATATATAAATATAAATATAAATATAAATATAAATATAAATATAAATATAAATATAAATATATAAATATAAATATAAATATAAATATAAATATAAATATAAATATAAAATATTTATATTTAAATATAAATATAAATATAAATATAAATATAAATATAAATATAAATATAAAAATTTATATTTAAATATAAATATAAATATAAATATAAAATATAAATATAAATATAAATATAAAAATTTAAATATAAAATAAATAAATATAAAATATAAAAATTTAAATTTAAATATAAATATAAATATAAATATAAATATAAAATATAAATATATAAATATAAATATAAATATAAATATATATATAAAATATATATAAATATAAATATTAATATTAATATAAATATAAATATAAATATAAATATAAATATAGTATAAATATATTTAAATATAAATATAAATTTAAATATAAATAAATAAAAATTTAAATCAACAGTATAAATATAAATATAAATATAAATATAAATATAAATTTAAATATTAAATTTAATATAAATATAAAATATAAATATAAATATAAAAGTATATTTAAATATAAATATAAAAATATAAATATAAGTATAAATATAAATATAAATAGTGCTCCGTTTTAAATATAAATATAAAAATAAAAATAAATATAAAAATACTAAATATAAATATAAATATAAAGAATAAATATAAATATAATTATTATTATTATTATTATTATAAATATAATTATAAATATAAATATAATTATAAATATAAATATAAATATAAATATAAATATAAATATAAATATAAGTATATAATATATAAATATAAATATAAATATAAATATAAATATAAATTTATATTTAATATATAGCTTAAATATAAATATAAATATAAATGGCAAAATTTATAAATGGCAATATAAAAATAAATATAAATGGAAAATATAAATATAAATATGGCTATAAATATAAATGGCTGGCATAAATATAAATATAAATATAAATATAAATATAAATGGCATAAATATAAATGGCAAATATAAATATAAATGGCAAATATAAATATAAATATAAATATAAATATAAATATTATTTAAATCATGTTATAGATATAATTATAAAGCGCCTTATTCATATTTAAATATAAAATATATCCATAAATTTAAATTGATATTATAAATATAACAAGTTCGCGTCTTACTATATATAGTTAAATATAAATTGAAATATAAATTAAATATAAATATGCTTGCTTCTATATATCGTTTCATATAAAATAAGAAGACGTCGTTTCGGCAGTTGATAAGCGTGGACGACGAAAAGCGTCGACGGTTGGTGTTTATAAACGAGGTCGATGGAAATATAAATATAAAGGTCGATCGGAAGATAAATATACGATTGAAGATTGTTTTCTTGTTTATTTAAACTGTTAAATTACATATTTATAATCGTATAAAAGCGAAATAAATACGGTTAAATGGTTATCAGGAACTATTAAATAGAGTCACTGTGTTTTGCAGGACTCTTGTTTTATTGTTGATTCAAAACTGTAGTAGTAATATAAGCTGTTGTAGTTTAGCGTCATTAGCGACGTTGTTGCCATATAAATATACTAAAATTTAAATATAAAACAATTTATAGGTCCTAAATATAATTATATTTATGAAAATTTTTGTTGAAATATATTTATTAGTTAAGATTAAAATGTATTAAATATAAATATAGTTGTTAAAAATTAATGTTGATAGGGTATAAATATAAAGATAAAATATTCTCCATTAATATAAAAATTTAATATAACGATAAAACGATAACCATTAAAGATAGATATAAATATCAATTATAAAATAGATATTTATTAGTTAAGATTAAAATGTATTTCATAAGATATAAGTTGTTAGAAAATAAATGTAAATAGGGTAAATATAAATATAGTTATAAATATAGTTAATAGTATAAATATAGTAGTATAAATATAGTAAGTATAAGTATAAAGTATAAATATAAATATAAAATAAAATTTATATTTAAATTTAAATATAAATATAAATATAAATATAAATATAAAAATTTATATAAATATTAAATATAAATATAAATATAAATATAAATATAAATATTAAATATAAATATAAATATAAATATAAATATAAAAATTATATATAAATATAAATATAAATAAATATAAATATAAATATAAAAATAAATTTAAATATAAATATAAATATAAATATAAATATAAATATAAATATAAATATAAAAATTTAAATTTAAATATAAATATAAATATAAATATAAATATAAATATAAAAATTTATATTTAAATATAAATAAATATAAATATAAATATAAATATAAATATAAATATAAATATAAATATAATAAATATATATTTAAATATAAATATAAATATAAATATAAATATAAATATAAAATATAAAAATTTATATTTAAATATAAATATAAATATAAATATAAAAAATATAAATTTAAATATAAATTAAATATAAATAAATATAAATATAAATATAAATATAAATATAAATATAAATTAATATAAATATAAATATAAATATAAATATTTAAATATAAATATAAATATAAATATAAATTAAATATTTAAATTAAATATAAATATAAATATAAATATTAAAATTTAAATTTAAATATAAATATAAATATAAATATAAATATAAATATATATATAATATAAATATATAAAATTTATATTTAAATATAAATATAAATATAAATATAAATATAAATATAAATAAATATAAATATAAAAATTTAAATTTAAATATAAATATAAATATAAATATAAATATAAATATAAATATAAATATAAATATAAATATATAATTTATATTTAAATATAAATATAAATATAAATATAAATATTTAAATATAAATTTAAATTTAAATATAATAAAAATAAATATAAAAATTAAATATAAATATAAAATATAAATATAAAATATAAATATAAATATAAATATAAAAATTTATATTTAAATATAAATATAAATATAAATATAAAAATTTAAATTTAAATATAAATATAAATATAAATATAAAATAAATATAAATATAAAAATTTAAATTTAAATATAAATATAAATATAAATATAAATATATATTTAAATATAAATATAAATATAAATATAAATATAAATAAAAATTTATATTTAAATATAAATATAAAATAAATAAATATAAATATAAATATAAAATAAATAAATATAAATATAAATATAAAAATTTATATTTAAATATAAATATAAATATAAATATAAATATAAAAATTTATATTTAATATAAAAAATATAAATATAAAATATAAATATAAATATAAATATAAATATAAAAATTTATATTTAAATATAAAAATAAATATAAATATAAAAATTTATATTTAAATATAAATATAAATATAAATATAAATATAAAATATATAAATATAAATATAAATATAAATATAAATATAAATATAAATATAAATATAAATATAAATATAAATATAAATATAAAAATAAATATTTAAATATAAATATAAATATAAATATAATATAAATATAAATATAAAAATTTAAATATAAATATAAATATAAATATAAATATAAATATAAATATAAATATAAATATAAATTTAAATATAAATATAAATATAAATATAAATATAAATATAAAAATAAATATTTAAATATAAATATAAATATAAATATAAATATAAATATAAATATTTATATTTAAATATAAATATAAATATAAATATAAATATAAATATAAATATAAATATAAATATAAATAAATATAAAATTTATATTTAAATATAAATATAATAAATATAAATATAAAAATTTAAAATTTAAAATAAATAAATATAAATATAAATATAAATATAAATATAAAAATTTAAATTTAAATATAAATATAAATATAAATATAAATATAAAAATAAAAATTTAAATTTAAATATAAATATAAATATAAAATAAATAAATATTTATAATTAAAATATAAATATAAATATAAATATAAATATAAATATAAAAATTTATATTTAAATATAAATATAAATATAAATATAAAATAAATATATATATAAATATAAATATAAATATAAATATAAATATAAATATAAATATAAATATAAATATAAATAAATATAAATATAAATATAAATATAAATATAAATATAAATATTTATATTTAAATATAAATATAAATAAATATAAATATAAATATAAATATAAAAATATAAATATAAATATAAATATAAATATAAATATAAAATATAAATATAAATATAAATATAAATATAAATATAAATATAAATATAAATATAAATATAAATATTTAAATATAAATATAAATATAAATATAAATATAAATATAAATATAAATATAAATTTAAATTTAAATATAAATATAAATATAAATATAAATATAAATATAAAAAATTTATATTTAAATATAAATATAAATATAAATATAAATATAAATATAAAAATTTAAATTTAAATTTAAATATAATATATATAAATATTTAAATTTATATTTAAATATAAATATAAATATAAATATAAATATAAATATTTAAATTTATATATTTATAAATATAAATATAAATATAAATATAAATATAAATATAAATATAAATATAATATATTTAAATTTAAATATAAATATAAATATAAATATATAAAATTTATATTTAAATATAAATATATAAATATAAATATAAATATAAATATTATATATAAATATAAATTAAATATATATATAATATAAATATAAATATAAATATAAATATAAATATATATTATAAATATAAATATAAATATAAATATAAATATAAATATAAATATTTAAATATCTTTATAAATATAAATATAAATAAATATAAATATAAATATAAATATTTATAAATATTTAAATATAAATATAAATATAAATATAAATATAAAAAAAATTTATATTTATAAATTTAATTATAAATATAAATATAAATATAAATATAAATTTAAATTTAATATAAATATAAATATAAATATAAATATAAATATATAAAATTTATATATAAATATAAATATAAATATAAATATAAATATAAATATAAATATAAATATAAAAATAAATATTTAAATATAAATATAAATATAAATATAAATATAAATTTAAATATAAATATAATATAAATATAAATATAAATATAAATATAAAAATTTAAATTAATATAAATATAAATATAAATATAAATATAAATATATTTAAATTTAAATATAAATATATAAATATAAATATAAATATAAATATAAATATAAATATAAATATAAATATAAATATAAATATAAATATAAATATAATATAAAATATAAATATAAATATAAATATAAATATAAATATAAATATAAATATAAATATAAATATTTAAATATAAATATAAATATAAATATAAATATAATATTTAAATATAAATATAAATATAAATATATAAATATAAATATATAAATTTAAATAAATATAAATATAAATATAAATATAAATATTATAAATATAAATATTAATATAAATATAAATATAAATATAAATATAAATATAAATATTTATATAAATATATTTATAAATATAAATATAAATATAAATATAAATATAAATTTATATTTAAATATAAATATAAATATAAATATAAATATAAATATTTTATATTTAAATATAAATATAAATATAAAAATTTAATTTAAATATAAATATAAATATAAATATAAAATTTAAATATAAATATAAATATATTAAATATAAATATAAATATTTATAATTATAAATATAAATATAAATATAAATATAAATATAAAAAATTTATATATAAATATAAATATATATAAATATAAAATTTAAATATAAATATAAATATAAATATAAATATAAATATAAATATAAATATAAATCTTAAATATAAATATAAATATAATAAATATAAATATTTAAATATAAATATTATAATATAAATATAAATAAATATATATATAAATATATAATATAAATATAAATATAAATATAAATATAAATATAAATATATATATATATAAATATAAATATAAATATAAATATAAAATATATAAAGTTAAATATAAATAAAATAAATATAAATATAAATATAAATATAAATATTTATATATAAATATAAATATAAATATAAATATAAATATAAATTAAATATAAATATAAATATTAAATATAAATATAAATATAAATATAAATTATTTATTTAAATATAAATATAAATATAAATATAAATATAAATATAAATATAAATATAAATATAAATATAATATATAAATATAAATATAAATATAAATATAAATATTTATAAATAATTATATTTATAAATATAAATATAAATATAAATATTTAAATATAAATATAAATATAAATATAAATATAAATATAAATATAAATATAAAAATTTATATTTAAATATAAAATATAAATATAAATATAAATATAAATATAAATATAAAAATTTATATTTTATAAATATAAATATAAATATAAATATAAATATAAATATAAAATAAATTTAAATATAAATATAAATATAAATATAAATATAAATATAAATATAAATATAAATATAAATATAAATATAAATATAAATATAAATATAAATATAAATATAAATATAAATATAAATATAAATATAAATATAAATATAAATATAAATATAAATATAAAAATTATATTTAAATATAAATATAAATATAAATATAAATATAAATATAAAAAAAATATAAAAATTTATATTTAAATATAAATATAAATATAAATATAAATATAAATATAAATATAAATATAAATATAAATATAAATATAAATATAAATATAAAAATTTAAATATAAATATAAAAAAATATAAATATAAATATAAATATAAATATAAATATAAATATAAATATAAATATAAAAATTTATAAATATAAATATAAATATAAAAATTTATATTTAAATAAAATTATAAATATGTGTCTTTGGTTATGCTAGGCTTACGGCCAGTGGAGTAGCCAGGGGCGGGGGCTGGCTTAGAGTCACATGCTCGGCCGACCAAAAATTTTTATACCGTATTATTATTCTGCGGATGGATGGATGGGCGCCATGGGCGTCCGGAAAAGAAATTGCACCCCATGGAAAAATTGAGGCGTTATGAAAAAGTAAAATTACTTGTTTTTTCGTCACAAGACCTTGTTTTGCACCCCATTCATAAATTTCTGCGGACGCCCATGATGGACGCTGAAATCGGATCTAAGGTAGGGAAAAGAAAGAATTAGGCCTAAGGAGCAACTGAAAACTGCCCTCATATACTGACTATGTAGGTTTAACTAATTTAAGTAAGGGAAAAATAAGCGACGACCTATATTTGTTTGTCAGGATTTTCGGAATGTTCGGCTGGTAACGCCCCAATGCTTACGGCTATATAAAAATAGTTCATTAGGCCTCTAAAATACAATAATACAATTATAAACTTAAAATTAGTTTGGCTTAGCGTTATTTTGGGGCCCGGTGTGTGTCCATGATTGAGGCCCCTTAACCGTAAAAAGGCTGACGAGCAAAAAGAAAGTTTTTCCTACTAATTGTACAATTCATGACTCCTCTTTGGGGCACGTCACAAGACTCCCACCAGCAGTACCTGCCTCAGCTGCACTTCAACTAGCAGCGCCACTTCGAGACAGAGACATTAAGATGTCAGGATGGATTCGTCCACGAGGCAGACCACCAATCACTTGGCTTCACCAAATCCATGAGGACTGTGGATTACCGGTGTTCGAAGCCTTCCAATGTGCGCAGAATAGACAGTTATGACGTACAATAATAATTACAGTTGCGTGAGCAGTGTTGGATAATAATGTACTGCACATGACTGTAGACCACTCTTGAGAACTAATCCACCCCCAAATTGTTGGATTTTCTATTTTTTGTGAAGGGCAAGTTTTAAAAAAATATCGTCGCCACGGGGGGAGTAAATGGCGGCAAATGCCCCCCACCCACCCAACCTGCCCTCAGACAACCTTCCAGATTCGCGCAAATCCTTTGTGTGTGTGTGTGTGTGTGTGTGTGTGTGTGGTGTTGGGGTAAAGAATCTGGCACTCAAGCCCCTTCTCCTAACACAAAATTCCTGGCGACGCCACTGCGTAGGTTTTAGGTTTGATTGAGTGTTTAGTGGAAACTGACGATCGATTAGAATTTCCGTTGACAGGTTTCTCCTCTTCTTCGCTTCGTCGATTTCTTTGAAAAATTTCGATTGTTGTCGCTTTTCTTCGTCGTCTGTCTTAATAACAGGAACAGTATTGGGGTCGACTGACCGGAGAGCGGTGGACGATGACGAGTGGGGCCATCACTGGAAGAGACGCCAGTTGACCGCTTAAAAGGCCTCTCTTTTCTCTCTTCAGTATAATGGTCTGTTCGAATCATATAGGCATATAATGAAATTTATTAATAAAAAGCACTTTTAAGCATTTATTTTACAATGATTCACCCATACCTAACATATTGTTATATTATTTGGGGTCTTAGTTATAAATGTATTACTTATAAGATTAAAAATATTCCATCCCCTACAATGTTGACGTCAGGTTGTCGCCATATAGGATCTCCTCTAACGGGCCTGGATAAAACATTGGGACACACCATCGCCCACCTGCTGACGCGGGAGGGTTAGAATGTTGTTGTCCTGGTGCGCCACCTGACCGAAAAGAGACAGACGGCGTCGCGTGATGACTATATGAATATTTGACAGATAAACAGCATTACATGCATATTATAAGGGGGCGCAGACCCGTAGGTAGTCATGCCCCCTTTATTTAAATTATTACTAATTTGATATTAAAACATATGGTCTAAATATACGTTCCGAATGACGTATCTATAACCCTTATGCTAAAGATCCGAATTACGTATCTATAACCCTTATGCTAAAGATACGAATTACGTATCTATAACCCCTATGCTAAAGATACGAATTACGTATCTATAACCCCTATGCTAAAGATACGAATTACGTATCTCTAACCAGGGCGTTAACTTAATGCTCAGTGTTGCTGCTGGTACTTTTATAAATCGACGGGACTTTTGGAAAGGATTCACTGACATCTTATCAATTGTCCGTCTGCTCGCCCAAAATTTAACTTTCACGATTAGTTTTGCCAGTTTTGAATAGTTTTTCAGAGTTTTGGATATTAAAAACAGTTAAAACAATTTCTAGAACAGTTAAAACAATTTTGACAATGCCTCTTAATTTACATGAAATTAAATAACTTTTCAGGTTTCATACCGTCTCTTTATCCTAGAAGGCTCTAAGCAGTGATGCCTAAGCGCTTATGAGGCTTAATGTCAGAGATGTAAAGTAGCACTAAATCAGCGCTGTATTAGAGGTAGACTGCCCAATCAGCATCGATATTCGGGTTCAAAATGGCAGGTGCAGAGTAGGTGTCATTGTTGTTGTTGTTGTGGGCGAATGAGGGAAATATTCGTGAAATTTTCGTCAATTAATCGCAAAAATAAAAGAAAATTAAAAGTCCAATCGCGAAAACTGCCGTCGAACGATCGATTTCGTCGGACAAGATGTCCTGCATTCCGTTCTGGAAGGCGTGTAACCGTCACGTCGACTACATAGACAAGAGCCACTGTAACCTGATCACCGTGCCCGACGATGTCTTGCGTTACGGACGCAGCCTCGAAGAACTGATCCTCGACGCCAACCAGCTCAGGGAACTGCCCAGGGTCGGTGACCCCTCGTCCCACTCGTGCACGGGGGAGGGGGCTCTTAGACGATGATTCATGCGCCCTTTTCGGTTTTCATAATTTTATTTTATTTTTACGAAAGTAAGTAAGTAAAGTAAAGAAAGATCTTGTGAGCACTTTCGAAAGTGGTACCGCAGTACCTGATTGTTCTTAGATGCTTAATCTTATTATCAAATAGTTATATGTCCATAGGATGGGAGTGGTCAGGCATGGTCATTTTATGCTCGGGTCATTGTGGTTGGGACGTTGCGGCTATGGTGGAAACTATTTGTTGGAGAGAAGCATAAGTATCATTGTTGAACTTCCAAAGTGCCATTTAAATAATGTTATTGACATCAGCCGATGGTCGCTCCTTGGTTTGAGATGTACTCTCCCATGCGTAGGCACGTTATGTATCTGCACACTTGTTTAATAAGTCGGCTTAATTTATATGGTGCTATCCGAAAACCTGGCGCAGTGTGCCTTCTTATTCACAAGCGCTTGGTCTAGATAAATTCACGATCAGTATTACCTTGGTTTTTCAGGGTTGTTGATCAAGCTAACTAATAGTATTTTCAAAACTGGGTTAGGGTTTGGGCTCACATTTGGAATAGGTTAAGCAGTAGAGCACTGATCCGGCCAATACTGTTGATGCTGCTGCACTTGTTGCCACCGATGATGTAGCACTTATTGTTGCCGATTGATTTTTTGAGTTTTCCGACATCTACTCGCTTCTCTTTCAGGGGATTTACCGCCTTACGTTACTTCGGAAGCTGTCGTTTAGCGACAATGAAATCGTTCGACTATCGTCGGATGTCGGCCATCTTGTTCACCTCGAAGAATTGGACGCCAGTCGTAACGGTGAGATTACTGCTACGATAATGTTGACTTGATGTGAAGATTGTGTGCATGTTGAAAATTGGTGTCGGTGTTTAACTGACTTGACTGTTAATGGGTCGCAGTACAGTTTGTTCACGAGTTCCATGAGTTGGAACTTTAGTTTACTTTTCTTAAAATTGAAAATGGACTGAAATTTCTAAGTTTAAGATGAAATTGAAGGTTACAAAAAGTGAAAGATTGGCTTTGTTGCACTTTATAAATGTTTTACAGTTATTGAGTTGTGTAAAGGTAACCATTCATTCATTCATTCATTCACTCATTTAGTCAGTCAGTCAGTCATTTGTTCATTCATTCGTTCATACTTCTATATTTTCATTTGTTCATCCAAATAGTCAATTTTGCATATGTAATATGAACTTATGCCACATAGATAATAATGATGATGATGATGATGATGATGATCATAATAATAATAATAATAATAATAATAATAATTATTATTATTATTATTATTATTATTATTATTATTATTATTATTATTATATGACCTTGTGGAGTTGCTTAACTTTGCAAGACTTTATTCTTTTAATCAGACTTTTTCTAAAGTCATTAATTTTGATTACCAGGCATTCTTATATTTTTAAAATTGCGGTTTTGTTTAGTTTTCAAAAGCAATGTTTTGCTTCTGTGGACATTTTATATATTAAAATATGGCACGTTCCTGTCTGGGCCACACTTTTGTCATCTGTGGATTCCTTTGTTTTGAGGCAGTGCTTTGTTTAGGGAGACTGCAAGCTAAATTTCCTCTTGATGACACATCTTGGCTTATTGTCAGTAAGTCTGTTTAGCTTTGAGTCACTGCATTATGCTTGGTCAGGGATAAGCAGTTAGTCATTATGCTCTATGTATTCAGATATCGAAGAAATACCCGACAGTTTACGACTGTGTACAGAACTTCAGAGCCTCGACTTCAGCAATAATCCAATACAGAGGTCACGCTTTGCTTTTCTAAAAAAAACATAAATTATAATTCTCATAGTAATAAATAACATCTGCACCGTTAATTTTGTATACAAGAATCAACTTTGAATATGGCTCTGATTTTTGACAGTACTAACCCTCTGTATGTATCAATAACATGGATATTGTGGTATCAATTGCTATGCTGTATTGTTTTTCAGAGAACTTACTGTACTGTCTGTTACCTTATTGAGAATTAACTGTATATTAATTTGGTTACTTGTGATTGTTCTGGAGTATGGTCATGCATGCTGTCACTGCGAAATTAACTTATACTCCAGGCATGCTGGGTGTGAATGTAGTGCAGTCGTACATTGTTTTTACATTGAGGAAGATGGAATATTCATTAGTGCTCATTAATATTCTTTAATGTGCATTAATATTCATTAATACTAATTAATATTCACTGTGTATCTTTTGATTTTCGTGGCATGTTCTGGAAGGATAGTTAACAGACTTGACTGTAGGTTTGATGAAACGATGTCATGTTTATTCTGTCATTCAGGTTGCCAGATGGAATTACGCAGCTGAAAAATTTGGTTCATCTTCACGTGAACGACATATCTCTTAATAAACTTCCAGCTGAGATCGGAAGGTAATTTTCTCTCTCTCTTATTTCACAGGGCGGCCATAGATATGAATTTTTTTACGTAGCGAGAGCCATTGCTTAAGATTTGTGTGATTACAGAGATTTCTTAACCCCTTAACTGTGTATTTAACTGTAACTCAATGTAAAATGGACGGATATATCCGGGGTTCCCAGTAAAGGGGTTAATATGATGTATAATAATGACCCTTAACCTTGTGAACCCAGCAAGCCGCTAAAGCATTGGATAGGGTAAGATCTGAGCCCACTACCCTCCGATTGCTTGCAAGAACCCCACCACTACACCACACTCCCTCTAACCACTTCTGATTCATCTGTCTTCCTCTACTGCAGTGTTGCTCAATGTGGGGTGCATGCCCCACTGGGGTGCGTGGAAAAATGTAGGTGGTGGCATGAGCATTTAGCCAGTTCAGGCGAATGGTGTTGAATTTTCTGTTTTTTTTTTTCTTTATTTTATGGCAAAATTTCCTCATAAAAATCGAGTGACAACCCTTTTTCACGAGTATATACATGCATATTTTATGAGTATATATATATATATAATATAAATATACAGTACTGCTCAAAAAATTGTGAACACACGTGAATTTCGAAGCAAAACGAAGTTTAAGGCTTGTTAAAACATTGCAATCACAACCAAGAACACCACTACTGTATGTTTTCATTAGTGATACTATTCTACGATTGATGTACAGAAGACTATAGATATGCAACATTCAGAAGACTGTTGAAACGAATTTTATCCACATTTTCTTGTGTCCCCATCTTCATTGCATCAAACCATACTAGAATAATCAGTATATTCTGTCTCAATTGTATTCTAGAGCGTTCGAAATGCCACGAAAAATGGTCAACTATTTATGTATATCTATAGCCTTCTGTACATCAATCGTAGAATAGTATCATTAATGAAAAAATACAGTAGAAAAAAATACGTTTTGCTTCGAAATCCACGTGTGTTCACAATTTTTTGAGCAGTACTGTATATATAATATATGACTATTTCACTATTCATTAGGTTTACTCTGCTACGCGTTACATACATAGTGGGAGGTTCTTGGTGGGGCATACACTTCTCTTTACACAACCAGTGGGGCTTGGGGGGAAAAGGTTGAGAAACACTTCTCCACTTCATCATATTTGCCACTTACTCAAGATTTTACTTTTAGCTGTGTTCCAATACATTGATATCATGACGTGTCCATAGGCATATGGCAATTAATTTGCTGTTCTATTGCTGAACTACACAATGGTTTATTTTATTTGGGTTTTGTTTCAGTCTGTGTAATTTGGAAACGCTCGAGCTGCGAGACAACGTCTTGAAATACCTTCCGTTTTCAATATCGTTGCTAAGCAAACTGCGCGTTCTCGACCTCGGCAGCAACGCCTTCGATGATCTGGTCGGTACCGATGTTTATCTACGTACACTGTACGTCGTACAGTATCTATTTGATAGGTCTCAATTGATTCAATCATTGTCTTATCATTTCTTGTATTACGCCATCCGCGCTTTGAGGGTAGACCACGTCATGAATGAACGTGCTCCCGCATTTCCGTTGTCTTTCCAGTCTATCGCATGATGTTATCAGTCCATCTACTCCTGGATTTGTCTTGCTTTCTTTTGGCTGTTGATTCAGTCGATACAGACTAACTAGTTGCCGTGAAATAAGAGCATTGCTGATTTTTTTTTGTCGGGAATTATTAGTAAAAATTGGTTTGGAATTTTGCCTGCTTACTAATTTTAGCCGGAAACAATTGGTTCTCTTCCCAACCTCGAGGAACTTTGGCTCGACAGCAACGAACTTGTTTACCTTCCAAAGGTACGAATCGCTGTCAGTTTGCTGTTTGGGCCATAATGTATTCAATACGATGCTTTCTTTTTATTGTACAGGGTGGCGCAAGAAAAACCGGACTATATTAAATGCAAACCTAAATGTGACCAGTCCGGGTTTTTTGCGCCACCCTGTATTTTTCAGGTCGGAATTAAGTTTCTCTTTTCTGACCGGGGCGGGCGACTAGAATCCAGAGTTTATCGAGCGGAATTTTGTTGACGTATTTTAAAATATATGTTGACTCGCAGGAGTTGGGGAACCTTCGGAAGTTGGCCTTTCTGGATCTTTCCGAGAACAAGATCGAGCGTCTTCCGGAGGAGATGGGAGGGCTTGCCAGCCTCTCCGACCTTCTGCTATCGCAGAACCAGCTGGAGTTCCTTCCAGACACCTTTGGTAATTTGGCTTCTCATCTTGCCAGCCGTAGTATAGTTAAACAATATGATAGATACTGTATAACCAGGTACCTGGTTGTATTAGAGTGGACAGAGGCCTTGATTTGTAATTAATTGGTTTCGTGCTCTGTCAGAATAAGCAGCTGATGCGGTATTATTTGCAAAAGGTGTTATAGAAATGCACAAGATTTTACTTACTTACTTACTTTGACATATCACTGAGGGGGTTGGTGACCAAGTTTTATTAGCTGGCATTAGGTATCCCGCGAGTAAGTTGGTGCACTGCACCAAGCTTTTGTGCAGCACTATAGAAATTTTGTTTTACCTACTTACTTACTTACTTTTGCTTACTTACTTACTTACTATATAAATTGGGTAAGTCCAGTTGACTGAAGGTATTATTATTTTTTTCCAAACAATAGAACTCGAAGCTGTGGTACACTAAGCCAAGACTTGCATTACCAGTTTTTACCGAAGTGTAATGTAATTAATATTGAAATGTCACATATAATAGAGAAAGTGCAAACAGTTTTGAATTTTGGATCCTTTTGATGGCATCCGGTTTCAGTTTTATCGGATATTTTGGAATGGATTGTATCTGTTGTTTTAGGTCAAATGAAGAAGCTATCGATATTGAAAGTTGATCAGAACAATTTACTTCACCTTACGTCAAACATCGGAAAGTAAGTGTAACTGGTTTTCATCAGTCGACATTTGAGACAGCCTAGGTACATAAAGGTCATCCCTTGAACATCCCTCTGTGGCTTGTGGTGGCTGTTTCTATTTCATAATTTATTCGATGGATTCGGATTTTCGGACGATTGTAACCTATTGCTTATGTGCAACGTTTGGAAATTTGGGGATGCCTCGTGTATTGGTTATTGCATTTCAAAAACAACTCCAGGATTATAATTGTGTTGTTGCAAGCAGAAAAACAAAGTTGTCCACGATGCTCCTCTTTGAGTTCTTGTGTCTCAGGACCTGTAGAAGATTTTAAACAGAAGGTCTTTGCACGATCGAATTCTGTAAAAGAAAAAGCAACTTTAAGTAGTTGTCGTGGAAAATTTTCACGTTGGTTCATTTTGAATAAGTGTATGAAAGCATGTAATCCTCAAAAAGAGATTGTAATCGCTTGTAATATTGTTGTAATTGCTCGTAATATTGTCTTGATCACTCTTTTGTTTCTTTTTCAACTATTCATGCTTGTTTAAATATGTTTTATGTTTTTATTTTTATATTAAAAATAATTGTGTTTTTGTTTTTGTTTTTTCTAGCTGTACGTCAATCCAGGAACTCATCTTGACTGAAAATCTACTGACAGTGAGTTTTAATCTGTTTATTCTTGTTATTCATTTGAAATCTTGAACATATTCACGCAGTTTTGCACAATAAAGTGCCAAAATTTCAGGAAGATTATTATATAGCTGAAAGCTTAGTTTAATGTTATGAATTATTTCAATTTTTATTTTCAAATGTTTTGTCAAATCCTTTAGGCTTATGTAATTCAATCATATTTTCTTTTGCTGTTGTTTAATGTGGATTTCTTTATGTAATTGATGGATATGTGCTATAGGAGTTGCCGGTTACTATTGGGAAGTTAAAAATGCTTGCTCTACTAAACGTCGACCGCAATCGCCTCACCCAAATCCCAAGGGAGGTGAGTTTTTCATAGTTACAGATTGTTATTAAAAATATTAGGAAATTACCTTATTTAAATTGATACATTACCAATTGCTTTGTGCTCACTATTTTCAACTAGCCTTCAGGTTACGTGTTTATACCTTATTTTTTATGTCATTATTTTCAAGGAAATGTTTTTAAATATTTAAATATAAAGCTTGTGTTTGTGTTTATACCTTATTTTTTATGTCACCATGTTTGAGGAAATATTTTGAAATATAAAGCTTGTGTTTGTGTTTATACCTTATTTTTTATGTCATTATTTTCAAGGAAATATTTGTAAATATAAAGTTTGTGTTTTTGTTGTCGTAAAGATTGGATTTTGCGGGCACCTCGGCGTCCTTTCACTCCGCGACAATCACGTCATGTTTCTGCCGTCAGAGGTCGGTAACCTCCGAGTGCTGTCGGTGCTCGACGTCTGCGGAAACAGGCTCAAGTACCTGCCGGTCACGCTCGGGGCGTGCAGCCTCAAGGCCATCTGGCTGTCGGAAAATCAGTCGCAGCCGCTTCTCCGATTTCAACAGGACGTGGACGAAGAAACTGGCGATAAGATTTTCACCTGTTATCTCCTTCCTCAGCAGGCATACCACACGGCCAGCATGGGTTGGTTCTGATGACCGATTTATCGTTTATCGAGACATATATTTCATTGGATAAAAAATGAGGCTCACCTATTCACCATCGGGTATACGCAGGCCCGTCTTATACCTGTGTGAGGCACCTGGCTGCCTGCGGGGCCCTAGATGTGAAGATCAAATGTTGACAAGCAAAAAAAGGTCATCTCCAAAACGTTTTTGAATGTTGACAAGCAAAATAACGTTCATCTCCAAACGTTTTTGGATGTTAACAAGAAAAAAGTTTGCGCGGGGCCCCTAAGATGCGCGGGGCCCCAGGCACTGTGCCCAATTTTTAACACGTAAAGATGGGCTTGGGTATATGTAGTATTGTAAGGCGCTCTTGTCTTTGGCCGTTTTTGCCATGCTTATTGCACTATATAAATTGTCTAGTTAATGATAATAATAATAATAATGTAATGTAAATCACTCTTGCCTATGGTCTAAGTCATGTTATAGTGTTGAATAAATCAGCATGTAATAATAATAATAATAATAATAATAATAATATAGAATTCAGCCCTTAGACCACCAGAAACTTTGTAACTGCATGCAATGTCGCCGAGTATACTCGGTTCTGGCGGTTTAAGGGTTAATGTCTGCAGGTCATTCCTTGTTTGGCCTTCTAACTGCACGCCCTGACTGTTTGATGGTGCGTTCAGTATCACGGCGCGCTTCTGAGAGCTTGACAAAAAGAGGCGCTATATAAATGCGTGCATGAGACTGCATCGTTCCTTTAATATCGCCCGCTTCATTGTCATCGATATTGCTGTATGTTAAATAGTGTGATGACATTGTGGAACTTTTGCATGTGTAGAGAATCTTTTGAAATCCAACACCATGACAACGGACGAGAGTCGCGCCAGCTGGGCGGATCATCCGCGCACCTCTGCGATCCGGTGGAAAGAGGATGAAATCAGGCCGGAAAAGGATGAAGAAGAGGTTTTCATACTTAACCTTTGGCTCAAATATGACAATATTCATGATTGATTGTCTCTGTTTCATGCTAAGCTTGCACGTTTATCTGTTTCTGCACGTATGACGTACACAAAGCACGGAATTAATGTGTGCAGAAATGCTGTATTGTATAAATTCTACCATTTTTACACCACACACTTTTAACAGCTTTTAACCCCTTAATCGTGTATTTAACTGTAACTCAATGTAAAATGGACGGATATATCCGGGATTCCCAGTTAAGGGGTTAAACACGTTGTATTCAATTTTTAAAGCATTGTGACTTATGGAGCTTCATTTTATATCGAATGAAAATATGACTTTTATTCTCTTAGGATTTGGTTTCTTTTTATTTATCCCAAAATCTATCCGATATGTGCAGATGACTTTGATACGCCACAGCACTCCGTATCCGAAGGAGCTGCGCACGCGACATCCGAAACTAATGCGAGACGCAGACGGTCACATGATTCACCACAACTTTCATCCTCATCAAGTGATTGACGTATGGGGTTTTTCCTTCTTCTGTTGTCATGGTGATACATCGGGGCGTCTTAATCCTATATCAGTTTCTTCAGAGTCATATTTGAAAATAGCTTTTAGAATTGACGAATCTTGTCAGTCTATTGTATTTTTTGAATTCTGTGTGTTTGTATGTGTGGGTGTGTTTGTGTGTTGTATTTTGTAGAAATTGTACGCAAGAACGTACAGAACTGTACGCTTGGTGTATTTGGAATAAATGAATTGCCGAAATAATTCCGGGAAAAAAGTTTGTTCATTTCTGTTGGATTTTTGTCGCAGAAGCCGTCGTTTGTGCCAGCTTCCAAAATCCCCGGTGTCGGAACTGACAGAAACGCCAATCATACTCGGGAGGACGGCGTAGACGGTGTCGTGAATCGTAAGCAGCACCAGACGTCACAGCATCCGAGCGTCAATCAAAAACCTCACAGTGCTCAGCTCAACCCGTCTGCTAACTCAAACAACAGTGTGTTTACTTACTTATTTAAATCATTGTTTAGTTTAATGGATTTAATTTAAAAAATGTTACTGGATCTCATTTGCTCCGTTGGTAAAAGAATGAGTGATTTTTTTTATCACAAAGAACTGATTTCGACACCTTTAGTAGGTCGGTAGGTTATGAAGCAGGGAGATTCATGCAATCTTCACTCGTTTTTATGGCAATACAAGAATGCAAGTAAATAACAATGTGGTATATCTAATTATGGTACAATTGGAGCTTCAGTTTGCTCTATTAGGTTAATTTGTGTGTATGTGTGTGTTTGTGTGTGATATTTGATACGGTAGAAGTTGTATTCATATGTGCTATTGGTGTATTTACTTTTCGATACCGTGCATAGGCTCACTTCCTGCTTCTGATAATTCTTTTCCAGGTGCTGTTTTGCCAAAACCTGCTCCGGTCTCGATGAACGACTTTCTTCCGAAGCAGAACGGAGGAGCGAGAACTGGAAAGCAAGCCATGACCGGAAAATTTGTCAAAGTGGAAAAGAATGAAAAAGAAGAAGAGGAGGAGGAGGAGGAGGAATCAGTAAGTTTCCCCACTTCGGATGTCCTGGGTCCCCGCTGTTTTCCTACTTAAGTACTTATGTGACAACCATATTGTCTGTTTAAGTGCTTATATCAGTTTCTCATTGTGGCTTTGCTATGCGTGCATCCGATGTCTCATCTCTTGGCCGAGTGCTTATTACCAAGGCAGAGAAGAGGCTATGCATTTAGTCATGTTTGACACTACTTTTGAAATCTTTATTTTACGTCCGTTATGAATTCTATATCATTGTTGTTTGAATCGTTATTTCTTTAGGAAACGGAGACCGATTCCGACGACCGTGAACATCGCGTCGGCTTCACGCCGGACGTGGAAGACTCGCCCGGCCGGGAGAACCGCCTCACGCGCAAGGACACTCCGCACTATCTCAAGAACAAGCGCGTCAGCTCCGGCGGCGCCGATCCGGAGGAGAAAGTGCGGATGCTTCTGACGCAAGGCTCCAAATCCGGATCGAACTTGAATCCGCCGCCGGTGTCGTCTGCTCAGCACTTTGGGGTGAGAATTTTATCTTCAGACTGTGTGTCTAACAGAGCACGGGGGTTAACAGTTGGCATATAATATTAGTTTGCAATTATTTGTATGCTAATACACACACACACACACACACACACATGTTAGTTTAACCCTTAAGCTGCCAAAACCAAGTATACTTGGTTATAATTGCATATCTTGCAAATCTTGCATATAGTTGTGAAGTATGTGGTGGTTTAAGGGTTAAGTGAAACGAGGAGCATGCAGACCATATAGGACAAATAGAGTATTTGGGCCCAAAAATTGCATATATATATATATAATATATATAACTATTTTAATTACTTGTCATAGGGAAATGTCTGTCTGTCTGTCTGTCTGTCTGTCTGTCTAGTGAATGCATCAAATTTTAAGCCAGGATTTTACTGAGTCATGTCCATGAAATTCATTGAATAAGTTTTCTCTGTCATATCGTAGCCTTTTCGTTTGCTTCTGCACGCATTTACCTGTGTTTGTTGTTATTATTGCTTTATTCATGCAGTGAACTTTGGCGCAGTACCTGAGTGCTATGAATGAATTTTGATGTTTTATTAAGAACTATTTCAACGTGTTGTACTTTCAAAGGCCGAAGCTGATTTGGAGTCCGAAGGGTTAACGGGGAAGAAAAAGACGAAACCAATGCTGAACCAGAATTCAAACGCAAAGCTGAGTTTCGTGAAAGTTCAGTCAAAGCCCGAAGAACAGGAAGAAGATGAAGGAGGAGAAGAAGAAGAAGAAGAAGAAGAGACAGAGGAAGAGGAGGAGGAGGAGGAGGAAGAATTTCTGGAGGACACTGTGAATCTCCGTGTGGTTCGTCAGCAAGGAATGGGTCTTGGGATAAGCATTGCCGGGGGCGTCGGGTCGACCCCGTATCGGGGCAACGACGAGGTATGACCATAGTGCTTTTCTGTTAGCCCTTTGATCCAAAAAGGCCAATAGTTTAGCTGCGGTATTTATTGCTTATATGGATTTATATTGATTGCTGGGCAAAAAAATAGCCATTGACGAGAAGGCGTAGCAATTTCTACCAATTTCAGTAGAGGGTGCTAGCCCTCTGGGCAACTCAAAAATAGCCATTGACATAGAAGAAAACTTAGAAAAAAATGCCATTGTCGTAAAAATATATTTTGCAATCAATTTCTGCCTATTTCAGTAGAGGGTGCTAGCCCTCTGGACCATATAACTCAAAGATTTAGTCTCTCCTTCCAAGATATCAAAAGTTATAGGCATAAACAGCTAGAGGTCCATAGGCAAAACAATATAGAAAAAATGCCATTGTCATAAGAAATTAAAAATATATTTTAATAGCAATCAATTTCTGCCAATTTCAGTAGAGGGTGCTAGCCCTCTGGACTATATAACTCAAAGATTTAGTCGCTCCTTCCAAGACATCAAAGGTTATAGGCCTGTAAAAGAATACGTTCTATATGTGTTGAAAATCTGTTAGGCTTGTTATATTAACGATGGCCGCGTTTTCATTGCAGGGAATTTTCATTTCTCGTGTAACGGAAGCCGGTCCTTGCGGTCTCGCAGGATTACAAGTCGGAGACAAACTGCTTTCGGTAATTTTTCCACCGGATTCTTGATATTTTTACTTTTTAAATTTAATTTCGATTTTTTTCTCTGTGTCATGTTATCATCCCTCGTTGATTCGGTGCTCCTTATTGACGTTTACTTACTTACTTATTTATTTAACACCTCGTACAATTGAGCTATTTGACTGTAAAGCACTTTTGTTTTTGGCCTTCATCGTGTTTACGGCGTTCTATAAATCGTCATTATATACAATGTCTTTAATTTCAGATAAACGGTAACAGTCTGGTTGGTGCCGATCACCATCGGGCAGTTGCAGTGCTCAAGGACGCTGGAAATGACGTTTCAATGGTCGTGGCGCGATTGGTTCCTGTGGTGAAGGTATTCCCATACTCGTGCATTTTAACTTTCATACCATAACGTTATTTGAATCACCACGGTAACTTGGTATAATATGCGTTAAAATTGGCGTAGTTCTGTTCCATTGGTTGGTAATTCTAATTAATTTGGCTTTGAGATAATAGTTATGGTTGTTAATTGGTTTTCAGATACATCCTCAGTGACTGTTTTATCTGTTAATTTGATTAACCCTTTTGCTGTAGCAATCCATGCAGCCAATATGCTACGAATCCGAAATGTCGGTGTACGAGGCAAAGGGGTTAAAGAGGTGGAACTGTCTTTTCCTATGTTTGTCTGTTTGCACAACCAGCAGCGCTTCATATGAATGCGCTACACAAATTGACATCGTTGGTTTCGTTATTTGAGACGATGCATTTTAAAGCAGTTTTTTTATTTTCAGAGTCCTCAGAGTCCGCTGTCTCCTCAAAGTCCCGAGGAAGCCGAGGAAGATGATGGTGCTATGTTTCAACATATTGCCTTAGACTCAAGCCCAAAAGTCCGGCGTGCTGCCTCAAGTTCAAGCCCAAAAGCCCATCACGTCGTACTGCCTTCAAGCCCAAAGGCCCGTCGTGTCGGTATCAAAGATTATAAGAAATCTGCTGGCGTGGACACTGGGACTTCATCAAATATACTTTTGCCTGAGGTTGCCACAAAGACTTTAGCTCTCAAGGTAATTTCACATTTTTTATTATCTTTAGCATTGTTTAAACTCAGAACAGTAATTGAGGGAAGAATATCAGGAAGAAGGACAAAAGGAAGACCAAGGAGGATGCTACTGGACTGGATGATGAAAACAGACACACAGCATCGTAAGACCTTTGCAGAAGTCAAGGAGGAAGCAAGACGCAGAGAGGAATGGAAACAATGGAACCCTGAACCTGTCCCGGGACAGAGAACATGATGATGATGATGATGATGATGATTGTTTAAAAATATCAGATTTGTGGGGAAATGATTTATAGTTACTTCAAATTAACCCCTTAAATGGGGATCCCGGATATATCCGTCCATTTTACATTGAGTTACAGTTAGATACACGGTTAAGGGGTTAATTGTTCCACAGATGCGTCTGACAGATGTCGGTTATTGCACCTTCCTGGTTACAACGGCGCTTATCTTGAAATAGTTTGCTAAGTTGTGTTGTCAGTCAGAGCGTTCAAATGTTGCTTAAAAACTCGTTTGTTTCGTCTCAGCCGAAGACAACGGTTGTAATAGTGCCGTGTTGTTTATTTACCGTACTTTGTTCGCGCAGTCCATTTTGGACAAACCACCGCACGAAGTTTAACTGTTAATAACAATATTAGTAACAAAATAAAATTATCTGGTTATTTCATTAACTTTTAGACCATTACCACAACTCTCCGTCGTTCTGGGCGCGGTCTTGGCTTTAGCATTGCTGGGGGAAAAGGATCAATGCCCTATAAAGGAAATGAGGAGGTAAGCATTTTCAATGTTGTGTTCTGTTATCGGGGTAATTTTTACAGGGTCGTAAAAGTGACGAAGGTCAATGGTGGAGGGCACTTTAACATTGTTTTTCATCAGTCAAATTTAAGGGAGTTTCCTTTGAATAGCGCTATGGAATTCATCTTTGTGATTTACAGTAAAACCAGGCATCGAATTCTATGGAAATGGATTGCCCTGTTGCTGGATTTTTTTCGTCTTAGCTGGGGGCTTGTTTTTTTTATTCTGTCAATATGCTATAAATTTTTGAAATATAATTTCTCATCTGGTTTAGTCTGATTTGCAACTTGTTGCTATGTTGATGGCAAGAGCCAGTTTCTTAGTTATATTTTGCAGGTATAGATCATTGTCAATGTTTGTTTCTATGTTTACTTCTATGTTTCTTTCTGTGTTTGCTTCTATGCTTGCTTTGCTTCAGCATTTTGCTGTGTTGTGTTTTTTTCCCAGGCTGTTTAATTTCTGGGGATCCTGGATATATCCATCAGGATTTTACATTGAGATAAAATTAATTCTGTATGTTTGCTAATATTTTTTGTTATTTTAATTAGTTGTCTACCAAGATATGTTTTAAAACTTCCTATATCTGTCTGACCCAGAAGTGCACACAGTAAATATTCATTATGACTGCAGATTTAATTTTTGTTATTTAAAATATTTAGATTTTTATTCATTCTTCTATCATCATTTTGATGTTTTTGGGATCGAGAAAACAAATCATTTATAAAAATTATTCTTCTTGAAAATTCTTAGTTATAAAAATGAGTTATCAGTGCTAGATGGTTGGTTGGTCACAGTTGACAAAAGTGAGCATTGTTATATTATTATTATTATTATTATTATTATTATTATTATTATTATTAACTAGACAATTTATATAGTGCAACAATAAGCATGGCAGAAATGGCCAAAGACAAGAGCGCTTTACAATAATGTTTTTTACGATATGTTTTCCCAGATAAACGGAACCAGCATTGAAGATTTTCGTCATGACCAAGTGGTCCAGCTTCTTGCAAACGGTGACAGCGTATCTCTGGTGGTTACGAGAGAGACCGGCGCCTTAGAAGCCGACGCGTCGAATCAGAGCAGCGAAATTTCGAACAGAAACACGTCTACCTTGCAACACAGAGGAAAATCCACTGCTTCTTCGGCATCCGTCGTTGCCGACGGTGACCGTGGCGATCTTCCTGTTGCTATGCAGAACGCAGGCCCGAAACGCCGGTCGAAGCGGGGCCGCGGTTCCAGTTCGGACGTTGCAGGAGCGTTCGAAAACTCCCCAGCAGAGCCCACTGCGGTTACGAGCCAGGGCTACGTTCCATCGCGACCAAAGACTCCGACTTTTCCAGGCACTCATTCATCCGCTGCAGACCAGAATGCCAGAACCGGTGCGGAGGTCGGCAGCAATTTCCAAAAGTTGCCGCCAAAGTCGGCCGTCGTCGTCGTCGCGCAGGACGTTTCACCGCCCCTGACCAAGCTCGACCGGGCCCCGTCGTCGTGCCGATGTCGCCGCCGGCAACCGTCGCCACGGAAACAATCAAGATCCAGAGTTCCCCCGTCGTTCAGCTGAAATCTCGTAATCTGTCGTCCGGGAAGCAGAAGCTCCAGGCAAAAGGCGGCGAGTCGAAAACGAGTTCGGAACCAGCGGCCGACAAAAACGACAACGTCACGAATCTCTTCAACATTCTTAACAGAAATTTTAACTCGGTATCGACAACCGGCGGCGACAACAGCGAACAGAACGCGAATTCCTGGCGTAACTCAAACGGAGCACTGGGCCATAACAGAGAATCGTATGGATTCGACAGTCTCTATAGCAGAAACCAGCCATTCCCCGTCGAAGTGAGCCGTACATTTTGTGTTTTAGTCTAGTGTTTTGTTATGATGAGAGAGATGCTCCCTCTTTCAATTGTGTGGCTCGTAACGGCAAAAATATTATGAAATCGATTCCCTGTTTGAAATTAACATTTGGAAGGACTGTTGTTACCGTAGGTTATAGATATGCAAAAATTCAGGCTAATGAAAAGAATTAAAGCCTCATTTTCTTGTGTCCCCATCTTCATTGCACCAAGCGGTTATAGAACTGTCGATATATTCCATCTCAAATTTATTCTAAAGCGTTTGAAATGCCACAAAAATGGTCAGCCATTTCAAGCCACAATGTACATAGTGTTTCCAAAAAATCTATTCTCTGTCATGCGGCTACAAAGTCATTGAGAGAGAGAGAGAGAGATGAGCCATGCCTTAAGATAACTGGTAACTTGTATTAATTAGTAATAAATTGATCAATTTATCAAGCAGTTTATTAGTGTCAAAACAAGAGAATCATTATATATCATTACTATTTCTAATGAATGAAGTCTATTTTTCCATATGTTAACAAGGTGTTACTAAGTGGAGAGGCAGGAGAAGAGAACTATTTCTATATTAATATTCTACTTTCCAATGTAATAAATATTGAGCTACGTATTACGTATTACATTTTTGATGTCGAGCCGTTACCAATTGCAGTTTCAATGTGTTTAGCACATCGCGATTGTGAAGGCCGGTGGACCGCTTGGGTTGAGCATTGTTGGGGGCGTTGACCACAGCTGCCGTCCATTTGACGTACGAGAACCCGGCATCTTCATTTCCAAGGTAAGGAAAAATTCCGGATCACCGAGTAGCCGCATTCCCAAGTTTAGACTAATCTTGCTATGAATGCAATTTGTGCGCGGTTTAACTTGAATTGTCGAGAGTTTCTTGTTGATATCCTGCAGGAACAACTTGTCAGTTTCATAACGATACTTGTGTTGATTTCCCATGGCAGTTGCTCCACCCCAGCAATAGGATGAATGTGGTCCATCCATTCTTGTGAACTACCTGGTTGGTGTTTCCCAACTGCCTTGGTAAAGGCTTCTTAAGTCACACCCAAAATTGCCTACTGGGAGCTATAAATATATATGTAGTTGAAAATCTTTGTAACATCTATGTTCTGTGTTCTCGAATTGTCTTTTAGTCTGTTTCACTGCCGTCTGTCTTACACCAAAGACTTTGCATATAAAAGATAAGTGGTCTGTGTGTTCGTAGGTTGTTGCCGGCGGTGCGGCTTCCAAAACAAACCTTCGCGTCGGAGATCGTGTTTTGGCGGTGAGTTTGAATTTGTTTTTAGGCAGTTACAGTTAAACCTGGTTAACTTCACATTTAAGTGTTCTGTTCATAATATCTGTTGTTGATTCAAGGGGAAGTGTCATTGATATTTAAACGGGTTTGACTGTTGATCAAGATTTGTCTTTCTTTCAACATTCCAAAATTAAAGCGGGGATTTGTTTTATTGAATGTGACAAAATTTTGGTTGTTGATCGCATTGAAATCCCATAAAATCTCATTAATAGTAATAACTGAATTAATATTAATAACTGAATTAATATTAATAACTGAAAGGATGCTCAGATCTTACAACATTGAGTAGATATTACAGTGTCAGAAGTTAAATGCTCAAAGTTTGTACAGAGCTATGCAGAGGTCAATGACTTGATGACGTAGATGTGTTGTTTTTTCCTAGAATGATTTCCTGAATGCTACTGGATAATTGCTTTTGTTTCCTGTGGAAATTTTAGGTTAACGGCAAGGATCTTAGGAAGGCAACTCACGAAGAGGCCGTTATGGCTCTTCTCTCCCCCACTCACGAGATCATTCTTGACATTAGACATGACCCACAGCCTCCTGGCTTACAGGTATGGTATTCTATGTGAAATTATTATTATTATTATTATTATTATTATTATTATTATTATTGTGTGGTTATTAATGCATGTTAGGTCATTCACAAACTAAAGAAGTAAGTAAGTGCAGAGCTAGTTAAGAGGTGAACAGCTTGCCTAAAGTTACTATGCAGTGCATAGGGTCAGATTCGAACCTTCTACTTCTATGGCAAGAATTCTACCACTGTGCCACTTTGCCCTTTAATACATTCAGAATGTTGTTTAGCTGTTAACACTTGGTTAATAGGCCCATTGTTAACTACCTGGTTAAAATGTTAGCCTGCCTAACTGTCTTCATTCTATTGATTGTTAGTACCGGTAAGTTAGTCATAGAGCAGTTATTGTAGGCGGTTTGATTATATAATCTTGTTTTTAGCTTTTTCATATCTGTTTTTTTATTTTTTATTAGGAGTTTCGATTGAGGAAGGGACCCAAGGAAAAACTGGGCATGAGCATCCGTGGGGGAGTGAAGAACCAGTTGGGGAATCCTCTGGACAATGAAGATGAAGGAATTTTCATCTCCAAGGTAAAGCTTCTCGCTTCACTGAATTCGATCTTTCACTGCAGTGATGTTGACAAGGATCACAATGGTAGTGGTGATGATGATGATTACTGCAATCAGTGATGGTGACACGGATAGCATTAATGGAGTTGCACTGATCATAGCAGTGAAATATTAGACAAGTAATCGAGAAAAATGATGATTTCGATGATAAATTTGTAGTTTTTTGTGTTGTAGATTCAGCCGAATGGAGCCGTTGGAAGAGACGGACGTCTGAAATTGGGTCAGCGGATATTAGAGGTCAGCTGACCACAGTTGGATTAGTTCAATTTTTTTACCAAATGTGTAATATTTTCAGACTTGCATTTACTGATGTCATCGTCATAACCATCATCATCATCATCATAAACATGCTCTCTGCCAAAAATAACTAGACAAATCATATCGAAGTTCTAAGTATTTCCTTAAATTTTTGGTGTTTCCATAGGAAAATTCTTCCGTCAATCTTCTTCCTTCTGTGATTTAAACTCCTTTTGAATCCATCCATGTCCTCCTCTCTGATGTTGTCCATCCATTTTGTCTTGGGTCTCCCTCTGCCTTTGTGTCCTTCCACTTGAGTGTCGAGTGCTTGTGTGTTAGCCACCCTTTTTATCGATTCTATCGACGTGTCCATACCACCCTTACCAGGTAAGTCTTTTCCTTCCAGTTTATCCCTGATGCTTGTATTGTTACTGATTTAGCTAACATAAATCTGTTCCTTTTTGCGATGATGCTATAGGTAAACGGAGTGAGCATGCTCGGCGTAACTCACGAGGAGGCCGTTGCCACTCTGCGCTCCGTCGGTGACGAACTCGTTGCCATGATCTGCGATGGCTTTGATCCTGCTCTGATGGCCGACGAGACGGCGTCGATGGCCCGGAATGAATCGGTTTCCAGCATCGACAAAGATTTTGAGTTTCCGCCGCCCTCGAAGCGAGTAAGAGCTAAAAAAAATCTACGCGTTTTCCTTAATTTTAACGGTTTGCAAATTGAGTGTTTAAGGGATTTTTGTGTCTAATATCAACCGATCTTGAACGGAGGACCTTTTGAAATTTCTTTCTTCAGCCTGACCGACAAAACAAAGTCCGAGAAGAACAGACCTGGCAGAGCAAGTCACCCCAGGAGGAAGTACGTACACGCTGTATTACTCGTACATGGTTTTTGCATTTATTTCCTATATAGCTGTAATTTTTTACATTTTACAGTAATTTTCCTCATGTAACTCAGTATATTGCTGACATCCCCAAATTCATAATCCTAGAAATAACCCTGATATGAATGTGATAACTGTTCATGTGTCGCATAGTTGGAATAACGAGAATATGGCAAATTGTCTTATATATGTGATTATTTCGATATGCTAATACCAGTGAATGTTATTTCTATGGCTATGATGTCTATGCATTAATTTTCATTTTTCTCAAATCGAGATTTTGTTAAAACTGTGTTTGCATCTTTGCCTCTACATCGATGTCTAATTGTGTATTTTGCAGGCAAAACCAGTTGTTAGCTTTGTTAAGCCGTCTTCAAATCCACCAATGCCTTACCATCAAGCCACGGTGTCTTCAAAGCCATCAAGCCATTCAGCAAAACCAGCCGTTTGTATTTCTGTCATTAGCTCTTAGTGTGTAAATAAGTAAGTAGGTAATGGTAAGATAAATATTTCAGTTATGGTTACTTGCTATCGGCTGCTTTCCTAAATTCTTGAACTTAACCGCATCTCATATTATCAGTGGCCATAACAATGTCTTGAAAAATGCTGATGTAAGATTTGTTTTATGTATAAGGTTGCTGCAAAATCGTGGAAGGTGCAAAACGATGGTTTCGGAGGGTCGTCGCATACTCACCAGTTTTCAAACAGCGCATTGGCTGATCCGACGAAACCTGCTTCCGAGTCGCACGTAAGCCCCCAAGGCTCAGCGTTGGAGACGTCGGCGGACAGTGGGCTGGATTCTGGGTTGTCAACAAGGCCATCACATAACGACCACGTATGCATACATTATTATTATTATTATTATTATTATTATTATTATTATTATTATTATTATTATTATTATTATTATTATTATTATTATTATTATTATTATCATCATCATCATTATTATTATTATTATTATTATTATTATTATTATTATTATTATTATCATCATCATCATCGACAATTTATGAAGCGCAGTAACATAGCCATAAGCCAAAACCAAAAGCGCTGTACAATCAACAGTATATACATGCGTTCGTTGACTGCCTAAGCCATACATAATGTCGACTGTTTTCAGTGTGGAATAATAGTTAGGACAGTTGCCTAATGTGGCACTAATGTGGTTTGTTTTGTAGGTAGATTTTTTGAATGATTATCTGTTTCTGGGTTTGTGAATTTTTTTCCCAACTTAATCCTGATATACTTTGTCATCCGGTTGCTCGAATCGTTTTTGGCGTTTGGTGGGCGCGCTCGGTCTTGAAAATTTTCCATTTTTGCAGCAGAAATTTCTGTTTATGTCTTGACAGATTGAAGATGTATCTGCTACGAACAACCAGGGCTTGAGGCTGTTCGCAGCGCACAAAAAAGCTCTCGACGAACAGACCGCGTCGATTTCTTCCGTTCCGAGACACAAACCATCTGAAGGTAAAGTCAGATTTCTTGTTTTTTTGAGGCATGAGTTTGCATTTTGTCTTCAAAAAAAATGATGTGACTAATTTTTTTGGATTATAAGTGGATTGGCAGTCAAATCTAATTTTTGCAAGTGTTTTGGTTTTTATTGTAGTAATTATATCTGTTAGTAGGTGGCAGATGTTAAAGTGTACGTAATAATAAGGCCTATGCATTTGTGTTTTGTAGAATCTGAGTACATATACTCTTATGAAAATAACTCAAAGAATTCTGCGTCTTCCAGTGTTCGCGTTGTACCGAGGTGAGTTGAAATTTTAAAATGTGAACTTTGGACTGTAAAATAATGCAGAATTTATGTAGCGCCTTTTGTTTGACTAGTTTCTGGATGGCAGCCTACTGAATTCAGCTAGCATAGTTGTAGGGCTGTATGTAATGTAATGCCAAATTTATATAGCTCCTCTTGTTTGGCTCTAGGGTTTCTGGGTGATGTTGTGAATTCAGTTGTTATAGTGTCAAGACTAATGTAATGCCAAATTTATATAGCGCCCACTTTGGCACTGGAATTTCTGAATGACGATGTATTGAATTCAGTTGAGGTGATCTTTAAGAGATGATTAGGAGGAAGGATTGAAAGAAAGAGTGCATTTTTCTAGGGGAAGGATCATCGACTTAGAACATTCAATACTATTTTATAAAGAGTTTATGCTCACTTCTATGTAATTCAAAGTTTGGATTAGGCACTGTAACTAAGTTAAAGTTGATTACAACTGTAACCTTGGATAAGTTAATCGCGACTTTTTTTCCAGCAAATATATTCACATTCAAATTTTCTCATAGACTTCTTTCATACACATGCGTTAGAAACCTATAAGTTGAGTGATTCAGACATGTGTACAGAAAGACAGTTTTGCCATTTCTTCTGTAGTTCGCCCGTTCGCACCGCAAAGGCCGAGCGCCGAATGCTCGAAAGCATGACCCGGGAAGGAGGAGGCGCCGAAGCGCCGAGGGAGAGCGACGGGTCACATGACCCACTTTCCGTCGCCGACGAAAGAGAAATCCGGGCCGAAAAGAAAGCGGCGTGGAGAAAAGCAAGGTGCGAGCTCCGCATTGTGTGGACATGAGGGATATTTCTAGGATTGTGAATTTGGGGGGACGTCGACCTCAAATTAGGGGTGTCTGGAGCTAATTAGTATGCATTTTGTATGCATACCATTTATTGTCACCCCCTACCAAATTTGGGGGGTGCCGACCTCACATTGGGGGGTTTTGGGGTGGGGCATGTAAAAATATCCCTGGTGGACATAGTTTGTAAATTGCCAAGTCATTTCGATAATATTTGAGGTTAGCAATGTACCGTAGTGTTACATTAACAATATGATGAGTTATGTGGCTATTTGATGGAATTTTTTTATTGCCTATAGGATGAAGTCTCTCGAAGATGCAGCCCTTCGAGCGCAAGCGGTTGTCGCCCAGTCTCGAGGCCTGACCAACGGTCAACCTCCCCCGCCGCCATCAGGCATGACATTTCAGGCAGCTGGCATTGATGTCAACAGTATGTTGCCTTTCTGCTGAATTTTTGGGTCTATTTATGAAGCAGTTGTGCTGTTAGAAAAAGTCTTGTTGAACAGAGAAACTGTTCTAAGTTAAAACTAAACACTTTAAAACAGAAAAACAACAACTAAAATTGTCCTTTTAGGTGACTTTAAATATTATTATTTTATTATTATTATTATTATTATTATTATTATTATTATTATTATTATTATTATTATTATTATTATTATTATTACTCGTACTAGTACTAGTACTGCTACCACCGGTACATGGAAACTTTCTAATACTACTACTATTACTACTACTAATATTATTATATTGTTATTATTATTATTATTATTACTATATTATTATTATTACTACTGCTACTACTTGTACTACTAATAATAATACATGGAAACTTTCTACTATAACTACTGCTATTACTACTGTTACTAATAATATTACCACTACTGCTACTACTTCTTTTAGGTGACTTGATTTATTATTATTATTATTTTATTATTATTATTATTATTACTACTACTACTACTACTCCTACTGTTACTACAAATATTATTGATATTACTACCACTGCTACTACCGGTACTTCTATGATGCTTACTGCTTCTACTACCATTACACTGCTACTACTTCTGCAGTTATTACGGCTGCTGCTGCTACTACTACTACTACTACTACTACTACTACTACTACTACTACTACTACTACTACTACTACTACTATTACTGATTTTTAAGCATTCAAGATGCCCATCGCTGTAGGTTTTCTGTTGTGTGAGTATTTAAAATTGATTGTGTTGTTGTTTATCATGCTGAATTTTGTGTATTCTTCCAGGTAACTCAGTCGATGTATAATCCTTCTTCTTGGGGAGCTTTCCAGATTTGTTTCCATTTGTGTCAGAAAAGTGTACCTACTGCCTGAGAAGTCACTTGTTGGAGTTTCTTGGATTGGCATTGTACATCTTTGTTTCAGTCCACAGCCAACAACTTGCATCGTACCAAACCCGCTTTGTAGAATTTACAAAGGTTCATGTTATTAGAACAAAGCATTGAATTTAATTTTTCAAATCTGTTCTTTGTCATGTAGTTGTAGGGAAGATTTGTTGCAGTGCTATTTCAGTGTTTTAATACTTACTGGTAGCATTCCATCCTTAGCTTTTAGCTATGCGTCCATACGGATTATGTATGCATATTTTCTATGAAAAATTAAAATAGATTTATAATCTAATATGGAAATATTTTGTATACTTGTTGACTTCTTTATGCACAGTGACATTTTTAGCCAGCATGATACAGTGTGTATTTAACAGAGGAGGCTAATGGTTTTCATTGGATGAGATTTTTGTATTTATATATTTGAATATATGGACCAATTAATTACTTGTGTCGGTGGGAATTTTTTTGTCGTCATGATGATGTAATGGTTAAAAATAGAATTGAGATCGTTTTTTTATATCCAGTAATTACTGTACATATTGTGTTATAAGATGTTCTCAATTGTTGTGTGAGACAGAATTCGACTAGTTGCTAGTTGACCTGCAGCAGTTATTTCTTCACAATGGTTGTTAATGTTTTACAGTACAGTGAAACCCGCTTAATTGCATAGGTGCCGTGCAAGCCTTGCCTATGCAATTAACTGGGCTATGCAAATAGTCTGATAATTAATTGTACGCACAAAACACTGGTTCGGATTTTTAAGTTGCTATGTGATTATGCGGGTTATGCAATTAAGCGGTATGCGATTAAGTGTAAGATCCACTGTAGGTGATTGCTGGTGTGATCCTACTGAGTTCAGCTGAGTTATCAGGATTTTTGAATTTATCTTCTGACTAATTTAAATACATTTTTGGAGTTTGCCCCAGACATGGACCTGGTTCCATTTTTTAAAACCCAACCCTCCATAATACAGGGTGGTGCAAAAAACCGGACTATATTAAATGCAAACCTAAATGTGACTAGTCCGGGTTTTTTTGGCACCACCCTGTACATTGTAATTTCTTAAACCAGTTACTGGCCATAGAAAATTAATCAATAAAATAGGTTCTATGGCCAACCCACCCCAACTCACCATAGGCCTGGAAATTTCTGGCCCAACCCGACCCATGGACCCTGTCCATGTCTGGTTTGGCTTTTTGTATTGTGTTGCGAATTTGCAAAATCTCTCAATGCCATATCACTTTCCACTTTGATGTTATTTTAAAATTACTTCCCAGTTATATTTTAACTGCATATTATATTAATAATTGATAAAGAAATCTGAATTTTGGAAATCTTATATACAAGATTTGATGCAGACTCATACTTTTTCAGATCTTGAGAACTGCTCTTGTTCTTATTCTAGGTTTTTTTTATTGTAACTATTTGTATGTACATACATTCATTGAATGATTGAATGCATATCACTAGCTATTGACTATTTTTAGAAGCTGTAACTGTTGTCGCTAGTTTCTGTGACCAATTTTTAAAAATATTTTTCATCTTGGCCAATCAACAGAACTTGATCTCTGGTTATATATTTGCCTGTGAATTAGCATTAGTATAATTTATATTCAACATGTTCACATTGACAAGGCATTTAAGTTGGCCTGACCTTGCAGTGAACTCTGAGCTTTACCAACAGCATCGCGAGGATACTTTGATTGTACTTAGGAAGGTATTTAGGGGTATTGTTCCACTATACATCTATCGGACCTTCCGATAAACAGTACTTTGAAATCTGTACATAGGACATCTATTCTAGTTGGTTTTCCTTCAGACTATGTCTTGCTGTTTGCCAGTGTTCTCTCAGTTAACTGTAGCTAAAGACCTGAAATAACTGAAAAGTAACTGCCAGTTAACTAAAGCTTTAACTGTAACTGAAAAATGACTAGTAACTGTAATTGAATAAAGCGAAGCAGTTTAGTAATAGAAAAATTTATAGGAGTGAAAAATAATTTTATAAGTTTATTTGTGTTTGTTGAACAATTCTGTAGGCAAAACTTGCATGACTCAGAGAGTAATAATGACAGTGTACTTCTTTTGGGTCAAGAATTCAGAACAATAGTACAGACCTCAATCAAGCAGTGGTTGCTTCAAGGATTGGATGTCCATGGTTAAACGGTCTGCATTCACTGCTGTTTGCACATGGATTTGTAGTAGGCCTACTATTAATTGATACCTTTGAGTGCAGTATTACAACTGGCGTTATAATAGAAGTTATAATAGAAGTATCCGTGATACCCTTGCAAATCTAAGGTCCTTGGGTGGGGGTCACAGAATTTGGATAGTAGCCTATATAGCACCGATCAATGGCGCCCTTAGATAGTAAACATTGTGGGCTCCCAGACTGTTTACGAAAGTACACGGTGGTGCAAAAAACCGGACTATATTAAATGCCAAACCTAATGTGACTAGTCCGGTTTTTATTGCGCCGCCCTGTAATGTTAAAACATTGAATAGGCCTATATAGTATCAGACCATCCATCAGAGGACCCAGGGAGCTCTTTTTTCTTCTGGCAACCAGTTTTTTTCAGACCCTGTCGGCTACCGACACTGATTTCAGTAAGCTAATTGGAGCGAAATGTTTTCCTGCCCCTACCCAATAAACATGCCTCTAGAGGATCTCTAGTGGCAAGCCGAGCGAGGACTTCTAGTCAATCTAGTGGCATTCCTCCAGTGGACCGACAGAGGATTATCGTCATCTGCCAGGCTGCCACCGCTGCTCATCCGCCGCTGCAGGATCCACAGCGGCCGGCCACCAGCATAGAATATTATGAATATATCTCTATGTGTTATATGTGAGCGCGCAAACAGCGATCGAAGTTAATTGTTCGCAAAAGTGTTTAAAAGTGTTTCAAAATAAAGGTATTTTAAACGATGTTTATAAATTTGGTAGTATATTGAGTATGCATGACTGTTTAGACATTTAGCTTATATATATATTTACATTATACGTTGCTTTGGGTGTTATATCTGCACAGCATATACTATTCACGGGATCCCTATCTAGGGCACGAAGCATTCGTGATTGGTCGCAAGTAATTTATTTCAAATTAGCGAAATTGGTTATCGGACATCCATTTATTCCAACGTACTTAGGCCATCGATTGAAACCCGTGTGCGATTTCAGTTTGAGATTATAATGCATCAACCGAGACTACACGTGCGCAGCATGTATAGGAGAGCTTCTATAGCGGCTAGTTTGAGGTAACGCGATGGTTCGAGTTACGTATGCCGTAAGTCTCGAGTACTTGGCTAATGGCTATTGTTACGTAAGACGTAAACCTACAGTCCAAATCACGCGATTCCTTCCACCAATCACGTGAAGCAGATAAAACGTGCTATATTACAGTGGATCTTGGCAATTTTCGTGTTAATTTTTCAGAATTGTACGTCAGAATGTCGAATCCGAATAATCAGAATCCCAGGTAATTGAAGTGAATCTTATCTATTTATTCAGCAGTGTTGTGGTGCGTGCCGCAGTGCAGCGCTTTGTACTTAGAACATTTTGATGTATTTGACCTTGACCTATGGCGAAGCTTGTTTGCTTTATGGTTATGTCAGCGGTTGTGACGGCCGAAACGAGCAAGGAGACAGTGGCCATGGTGGTGGATCAACATTGGGAAAGGAACCGAGAAATCCGACTTGGGATTTGAGCATATTGCCAAGATTTGGCAAACACTTCTATGACGAACTCTCAACTACTTCACAGAGGACCAATGTAAGTTTATGAATTTTTGCAGAATCTCGCTGTCTGAACGTGTTTGTGTCTGTGCAATGGTGCTCTCATCGGTCACATCACATGAAACTGTCGTTAGTGTAACTTATAATTTGGAAATGACCTAACTTTATTACATGTAAAACCTTTGTTACAGGATATGCTTCAACAGTTCTACACAGTTAACCAAATAACTTACCAAGGTCACTCCTGCCCGAAGCCTATTCTCAGTTTCCAAGAGGCTAATTTCCCAGGTAATTTACCGTAATTGCTAACTCTTGTAATATTGCCTAAGCATCAAGGTCTTTTATTCAAAATGGGTTTCTATATGAAAATTTAATTAACAGTCAAGTTCAGTATGCCAGTGTAGTTTATGTTGTCCTATTTGAATAGGTTCCATTGTAAAGTATTTCCTGTAGAACATGTGGCAAACGCTTTAAAGCAACGTAATTGGGTTCAACTGACGCCCATCGAAGCACAGGGATGGCCAATAGCACTCGGCGACCGACAGGGCCTCCGAGATCTAGTTGGCATCGCTCAGATTGACTCTGAGAAGACGCTGTCAGTTAAGTACAAGCAGGTCTTTACTGTTCTGTTTGTTAGAGTTATGTTTCAGTGCGGCTGCCTTGCAGCGTCCAAAAACACGCGCAAGACATGTAGCTGAGGCATTTGGCAAATTTCATCGAATCAACCGGGATTTGACACTGCTCACTTCCTGTCACAGCGGCTGTGCGATAAATTCAAAAACTTTTAATATATTGTTAAAATGTAATTGAAACTGTTTGAAATTAATACAGATGATGCATCTTAACAACCTTTATGAAATCAATCTGATGGATGAGCTGACGCTAAAAGTTGCTACATAATATTGTGCTTTTGTGCACGAAAGACAGAAAGTGCATTTGTCTAAATACACTTTTTTCTAAGTCTGTAAATCTACTAGTAGACCTCTCTCTAGAGTCTAGGGACTATGCTCATTGTGGCCGCTTCGTGCATCTAGGCGATGCTCTTGTTGTGGGTGAATTGAAGTTTTCAAAGACTTAATACGATGACGATGCACACATAAATATTGTATTATACTGAAAATGTAATTTTTTAGGTTACAATAGGTAATTAATTAAAAAGTACAGGATCCATTGTTTCTGTGTGTGCTTGGTAAAGCTACTGTCATTATTAAATTTGTTTCTGACATTCAACTGCGGATAAATCAATTGATTATCTTGTGTAGTTTATTGCAGCATGTTGAACTTTTGGCTAAAAAGATAGCAGGGCAGGACAACTGAATAAAAGATCCGTTCATCCAATTTCCACCATACATTTTGAATGTCATTGCATGCAGCTCCAGATGTGAGAGGGTTTGTAATTGTACGAAATTTTCTGTAGAATCGTGTAAAACTGTATGGCAGTAATCTTGGTCATACTGCGTTGAAATGCATTTTCTTAAGTCACTCATTGATGTTGAGCCCCAATTCAGTTGTTTATTTAAATCAGTGGGAGAACTGGATACCTGGACCTGTCGAAAGACAGAAACACTGATGACGACGATGATGATGATGATGATGATGATGATGATTTAAATCTTATTTTTCAATTGTGAGGTGGCCTAAAGGTACTTGGTACAATATACTGCCATAATCAATTGATTATTACTGATATTATTATTTGTTCAGAAGTATTTTGTGCTTTGTCTGATTAGACTATTTTGTCTTTAGGCTTGAACTTCAATTTTACAAGTACATAACAATGATGATATTATAATGAAATTTTGATAGGACACTACAACAGATGAGATTTTCAGGAGCCCTGAGTCTTATATAAAGGACTTAGGGGTGCGGTTGAGTAGCAGTAGGATGCTTGCCAATACAGCCTAAGGGTAGTGAGTTTGAACCTCTCCACTGTGTAGGAACCTAGAGCAATTTTACCCACACTTATGATGCCTTACTTGATATGATTTAATAACCATGTAATAATAATAATAATAATAATAATAATAATAATAGGGTTCCTCTGTGAACAGGTTAGAAAGCCTTGGTCCACACTTCCAGCATTGCCATATTCATCATTTATATTGTTTTGGATCTGATGGTTTTGTAGATTTGTATGTTGATACTTCTTATTATGCATTATATTATATTGTTTATAGATTTGTTCACTAGAGGCTTTGATATACAGGCTGCAATGAATAGCTTACTTATATTTAGAACATATTGACAAACTAAGAGCTAAAGAAGGAATACATGAATCAAAGAAGAAAGGAAGAGATTGGCTCGAGGGTGTAAAGAAGTCAAATGAACTAATTGATTTGAGCACCAAAGGTAACACAAAATAGGATATGAAATGTACGCTTACATTGTTACCTGTGATTACCTTATTTTGGTGGCCGTTCTCAAAAATGACTGTCTTGTAGGGTCGAGAGAAAAGTATCGTATGAAAAGAAAATGAGGTTCTGAGAAAGAAGAATCAGTTGAAAGCTACAGAATCAAAACCGAAGCTCAAGAAACACTGCGAGATGGTTCTGACGTCACATTACCTTGCTTCAGAATGAGCTGGTGCACTATGCCAGGAATTTGGGCAGAGCTATAGAAATTTCGTTCTTGCTTGCTTACTTACTTACTTACTTGCTTACCTAACCACCTGTACCAGGTGTTAGCATAGGCTTGGAATCGAATGAATGCTTTTCTTCATTCGGGTTATTTCGAGCATTGAGTAGGGAGTCCCAGCCAAGGGGTTCTCCCATTATTTTATTTTCCTTCTATATTTAATTACTTCATTGCATTATCATGTTCGATTTATTTTCATTTTTCTTGCTTCAGGTTCCATTTTGGCCACTCATTATCATCATCATTGACAGCCTCATAATCATCTTCATCACCTTAATCATCACCATCATCTTCTTCATCATTGCCTTCATCATCACCTTCATCATCACCTTCATCTTCCTTCATCATTGCCTTCATTATCGCCTTCATCATTGCCTTCATCATCGCCTTCATCAACGCCTTCATCATTGCCTTCATCATCGCCTGCATCATTGCCTTCATCATCGCCTTCATCATTGCCTTCATCATCGCCTGCGTCATTGCCTTCATCATCGCCTTCATCTTCGCCTTCATTATTGCCTTCATCATCGCCTTCGTCATTGCCTTCATCATCACCTCCATCTTCGCCTTCATCATTGCCTTCATCATCGCCTTCATCATCGCCTTCATCATTGCCTTCATCATCGCCTGCATCATTGCCTTCATCATCGCCTTCATCATTGCCTGCGTCATCGCCTGCGTCATTGCCTTCATCATCGCCTTCATCTTCGTCTTCATTATTGCCTTCATCATCGCCTGCGTCATCGCCTTCATCATCGCCTTCGTCATTGCCTTCATCATCGCCTCCATCTTCGCCTTCATCATTGCCTTCATCATCGCCTGCGTCATCGCCTGCGTCATTGCCTTCATCATCACCTCCATCATCACCTCCATCTTCGCCTTCATCATTGCCTTCGTCATTGCCTTCATCAACACCTTCATCATTGCCTGCATCATTGCCTGCATCATTGCCTGCATCATTGCCTGCATCATTGCCTTCATCATTGCCTTCATCATCACCTTCTCATCATCGCCTTCATCATTGCCTTCATCATCATCTTCATCATTGCCTTCATCATCGATGATGTTGTCAATGATGTTGTTGTTGATGTTGTTGATGGTGTTGTTGATGATGCTGTTGTTGATGGTGTTGTTGATGCTGTTGTTGGTGGTGTTGTTGATGGTGTTGTTGATGGTGTTGTTGGTGGTGTTGTCGATGATGTTGTTGATGGTGTTGTCGATGATGTTGTTGATGGTGTTGTTGATGATGTTGTTGATGATGTTGTTGATGGTGTTGTCGATGATGTTGTTGATGGTGTTGTCGATGATGTTGTTGATGGTGTTGTTGATGATGTTGTTGATGATGTTGTTGATGGTGTTGTTGATGGTGTTGTTGATGGTGTTGTCGATGGTGTTGTCAATGATGTTGTTGATGATGTTGTTGATGATGTTGTTGATGGTGTTGTTGATGGTGTTGTTGATGGTGTTGTCGATGATGTTGTTGATGGTGTTGTTGATGGTGTTGTTGATGGTGTTGTTGATGGTGTTGTCGATGGGGTTGTTGATGGTGTTGTTGATGATGTTGTTGATGATGTTGTTGATGGTGTTGTTGATGATGTTGTTGATGGTGTTGTCGATGATGTTGTTGATGATGTTGTTGATGGTGTTGTCGATGATGTTGTCAATGGTGTTGTTGATGGTGTTGTTGATGGTGTTGTTGATGGTGTTGTCGATGGTGTTGTCGATGGTGTTGTCGATGGTGTTGTCGATGGTGTTGTTGATGGTGTTGTTGATGGTGTTGGCTATGATGTTGTTGATAGTGTTGTTGATGATGTTGTTGATGCTGTTGTTGATTATGCTGTTGATTTTGTTGATAATGATCATGTTGTTGATGATGATAGTGCTGTTGGCAGTAGCTGTGGGGATGTTTTAAGTATTAATAATTCAGCAGCAATAATATTAGTCATCATAATATTAGTCGTAGTATTAGAAGTAGTTTAAATAGCAGTAATAATAATAATAGTAATAATTAGTAGTAGTAGTCGATTCTGTATAGGATGATGTTTGATTGATGAGTTAGGCAATTATGTGTTTTGTTTTACATCAAAATGCACAAGTGTTTTGTACTTTGGTTGTTTGTTGTGAGATTTGGTCATTTTGATCTGTGTATTTTTTATGCATGCAATTTTCGAGATTTAGTGGAGTTGTATTTGGTTGTTTTAAATTTGCAATTATGTGTAACATCACTGCAGGGGATTGCAGGGGAGGAGTAAAGTTCCTTTGCTGGTCGGAGCATTGGGCAAGTCAAACCTTCTTCGTCCTACCTAAGAGGTTTAGCTTTGGTGGCCGGCTCACAGCATCACCTTTGATGCTGCTATTTTTTTTTTTGTGCTGTTGTTTTTTGCAATTGAATGTTTTACTGATTTGTGATTGTTGTTATTGATGTTCATTGACTGTTAATTTTATTTGAATTATGTTTTAGTGGTGTGTATAAATATTGAATTTGAAAGTTAAACATTTTAAAAAGATTAAAAATACTAACAGGGGCTTAAAATTTTAAAAGTAAAAGTAGAAAGTTTAAAAATATACAAAAAGAAATATGTGAAACAAAATAAGAAAATGTAAGACACTAAAAATAAACAGGACATGTAAAATGTGTAAAAAACATTAAAAATAGGCAAAACGGCATCAATGGTGTGATATGCAAAATGAAATTTTTTGAAAGTTTTTAAAGTTTTGAGGTAACTCTACACATATTTGATATGCTGATTTAAGATCTGCAATCAGAATTTCACTATCACGTCACATTTTTTTACAAATTACAATAAGTTTCATGTACCGCTAGTTGCAATGGGAAACGGCGCCAGTTTGAGTAACGCAAAAATTAAAAAAAAATGTAGAAACAAATCGTTGAAATGAGTGTCACAGCATTTTACTAAATGAAGTATAGACTGCTATTATAGACTTTAAATGCAGTTTACTGAGGCGTATGAAAAGTTACAAACAACTTGTCGGATGGCCTTGTTTGTAAGCCTTTTTCCGGGGAGAGACTTAAAAATTCCGACACCCTCCCCCGATTTTCCCGACACCACCACCCCCCCCCCCAATTCTAAATCCTAGAAATAACTGCCCTCCCTTGTCATCAACTGTCAACAGGCCTTCAATAGGCTTCTCTCACACAGCGAATTAATTATAAGACTACTGTAGTTTTTGATGTCCGTAAAACCTGTTGTAGGCCTATAATGAACCAGATATCTTAATGCAATTACAGTAGTTGGATGTTGTTTGGATCGCATTGACGGCATCCCATTCAACTCTGATTGGTTAATTACATTGCAGCTGACGTGAACAGCGTCGGTAAGTAGCTCGTCATCGTCTGCGCATATGCATATATATATATATATATATATATATATATATATATAGAGAGAGAGAGAGAGATGCCAGTCTGGGCCTAATACAAATTTGATGGCAGAAAGAGTTTGTCGTAAACCACTGTAGAGCCAATTTTCGGGTATGGAAGATTTTATGTCGTCAAATCACCGAAACGATGGTTGTTTACAAGAGCCCAGTCACAGTCGGATGACCACCGGGATATTTTGATAGATGAGAGAGGGATGGAGTTGGGATGGCTGCATAGGTCTACGAGGAGCCTACACGCAGTACAGGCTGGCGAACTAGTAGCATTTAGGTTTGCATTTAATATGGTCCGTTTTTTTGGCGCCACCCTGTATCTTAGGTAGAAGTTATAAATGAACGCATAGTAAATAATTAATCGAAAACTCATATGCGTCGACATTCACACTTGGGCCAAGCATGAGCAATAATAATAATAATAATAATAGCTTTCCAAGTGAAGTCATAAACTGTTCCTGTTAGGACCATCGATCGGCGATATTAGCCACATGCTGATCATACTGCCCTCTTCGGAACCAATCTGTGATTATTATTATTAGTATTGTATTTCTATAATAAACCCAGTGTTTAATCTAGACTATTGGACTCCGGAGGGGGAACTGAAAAATCCGGGGGAAGGAAACTGACACAGCCGGGGGGGGGGGGATTCTGCTAGGGGCCGCCGTTAGTCCATCACTCTTCTGAATTTTTGCATATCTATAGCCTACTGTAGCACAAACAGGGTATACGGTGGAAAGTGACGGCTTTTTCTAGTCCTCTGACATCAGTGGGGGGCGCTTGAGGGTTCTAAAGCGAAGTGTGAGCAATATATCGACATGAATTTTTGGGTCGCCCGAAATTTTTTCATGGACAGTCCAGGGTATTTTTTCGAAATTTGAGCGAAAATTTGTGGTGTCGTAGGGCTTTCATATTTGCACCGATTGAAGCCCAGTCGATGCCTACAAGGAATCTGGACTCGCATTGTGGATATCTATCACTTTAAAGGGTTTTTAAATCTATACAATGTATAGCCACCATTATTATAATTGCCAATATAGACACATTAATACGGTGGGAAGTGACGGCTTTTTCTAGTCCTCTGACATCAGTGGGGGGCGCTTGAGGGTTCTAAAGCGAAATGTGAGCAATATATCGACATCAATTTTTGGGTCGCCCGAAAATTTTTCATGGACTATATTTGAGCGAAAATTTGTGGTGTCGTAGGGCTTTCGTATTTGCACCGATTGAAGCCCCGTCGATGCCTACAAAGAATCTGGACCCGCATTTTGGATATCTATCACTTTAAGCGCCATCTTTTCTCTCGATTGATTTCTTAGACATTTGACAGAGAATAGATTTCTGAAAGACTTTGTATAGGCCTAGTGTCGTTTCAAACGGCTCATTATTTTTCTTGGCATTTCGAAAGCTCTAGAGAAAAATTGAGACAGAATATATTGACAATTCTAGTACGGTTTGACGCAGCAAAGATGGAAACACAATAATATGTGGTTTTAATTCGTTTCATCACTCTTCTGAATTTTTGCATATCTGTAGCCTGCTGTGGCTCAAACAGGGTATCAATTTTATAATATTTGCGTGGTCTATAAAACCTGTAATAAAAGAAGCCAGCTTTCTTAAGCGCCATCTTATCTCTCGATTGATTTCTTAGACATTTGACAGAGAATAGATTTCTGAAAGACTTTGTATTGTGTCTTTTCAAACCCTATTGAGTGCCTGCCCCCTTCCAGTGACCCCCTGTTGGGACTCTATACTTAATGCTACATACATAACAATAAATGGTTGCCCCCATGATTAGCATTTGCCACCCCGCCGCCTCCCTCCCACTTGCCAAATCCTGGAGCCGCCACTGGTCAACTGGTCAGGGTGTTCGCGAAGTTGAATGAAGAATGAAGGGGCGCCAAAATGAACAGAGTGGCGCCCTTTTTGGCTTCTTAGGGTTTTAGTCAAGTTGTTTTGTCTCCGGGCGCCGGACACTCTAGCTCCGTTACTGATTTAACCCCTTAACTGGGGACCTCGGATATATCCGCTCATTTTACATTGAGTTACAGTTAAATACCCAGTTAAGGGGTTAAATACTGAACTTTTTTTCTCGATCATTCAGTCAAATTTCTACGCCAGACGAGGCTGTGGAGCACTGATATCTCGATGGCCGATACTGCCCAACAGTGGTAGGGGAGGACTGGCCACATTAGCCTAATTGCCTCGCTTTGTTTAGCGACACCGCTTTAGTGTCAAGGAACGGAAGCAAACAACTGTTCACTTGTGGCTGAAATCTAGACAGATCCATTTATTTTTAAATTTTGTTTATGTTGATCTTAATATTTGAGCATAAAAGCGAAATTTTAGATGGTACGACAGCAGTAGTAAAATGCAGTAAAAGAAGTGTTGACGAGCAAAAAAAATTGTCGAGTCAATTTTTACGCCCCCTCTGGTCTGCGCCCGGGGCCACCGCCCCACCCGCCCCACCCTCTACACGTTACTGATTATATAGGTATTTAATTAAGTCTCAATAGTTTTCCTGCATAGCTAGAAATAAGATGAAATTCAAGACAAATGTAAATCAAATCAAATCTAGAAGAAGACCTAATTGTTATGTAACGTAACAGAATATTTGTATAACACAGTGGCGTAGCCAGGATTTCCGAAAGAGGGGGTTTGGATTTGGATTTGACCGTAACCAGCTTTCGAAAAATCTTGACAAATAAAAACGCCATCCTCACTTTCCTTCCTGTATTTTTTCTTTCCAGATGCTGACTAGCAAAAATGGTAGTCACCAACCTAATTCATTGGCGCTGCGGAAAAAATTTCCCGATCGACAGCCAAGGAGGGGTTTGACCTCCAAAACCGCCTCCGAAAATAAAAAATGCATGGAAACGCATTTTTAAAAGTTTGCTAAGTAGCCAAAAGGGAGGGTTAACCCCACTCCCTTGGTTACGCCACTGGTATAGCGCTTCTGTAGGAGTTGCGAGAATCGCTCATGAGAAGTGTACAGGGCATTGGTCAATTGTATTTGAAGATTATCTGAAGATATTTCTGCGCTTCGTGAAATTAACGGCGAAAACGTGATCTGCATTGTATAGATGCTCCACGATCTCCCTCTCCCTCTCCCTTTCCCTCTCCGCTGCAGAGAATAGTACTGCGCGAAATCTCTCATGCAGAGACAAGTGTAGTCTAGCGTATGCAGTACATCGTCCGACCCGCAAGACTGACTGGGCACGTCTATACCATTGAGCCAACGTCTACCTCAATCATCATCATCATCATCATCATCGTCATCATCATCATCATGTCCGCTGGTCTTTAGCCAACGGCATATATATATTTTTTTTCTTATCCGGCTTTTCAACGGGGTTCCTTTCTTCGTTCGGAATCGTCATCGAATAAGCAATTCATCTCTTAGTTCATTTTTTGACAGAACACGGTTTTGCTATTTTCAGCGCGACCGGCGAACTCAAGAACTGAGGGAATTGACAAAGAGAGAAAGTCAGAAATAGCCTGAGTAAGTTCAATATATAAGGCAAACGCAAAGCGTATAATAATATTATTCGAGTATAGAAATAAAATTTACTGCCAAGATAGCTTATACTGCGTAAACGAATTTCCGTTAAACTGGCCAATAACTGTTATACAAGGTAGCGTACATGTAACGCACAATGATAATGTATACAGGATTTCGAGGTTTTCCTCGAATAGAACAAGGCGCGGTGATTATATCAAGAGGCACACAGTGAGACTGCAAAAACTGTTGGAAATTGTCCTTGTCCTAAGCAAGAACAAAGTGCCAACAAGTTGCTTGCTCCTCCTTAAGGTATTTTGTCCGAAGACAATAGTAGGCTAGTGTTTCAGGCAGACGGACATTGGCGCAAAGAAAACGAGATACTTGTGAAGACAACTGAGAAACATGTGAAAATTCGTTTTGAAACTGTAATACCAGAGCACTGATAAGAGTTGTTACCTGAAAAAAAGAATTTTCACAAGTGAATTTTCTTATTCGAGTTCGCAAAAACCGGAATCCTGACTACCAAATGAGTGAACCCCTGCTTATTATTATTATTATTATTAGTAGTAGTAGTAGTAGTAGTAGTAGTAGTAGTAGTGTTATTATTGTTATTATTATTATTATTATTATTATTATTATTATTATTATTATTTTATTATTTTATTATTATTTTATTATTATTATTATTATTGTCATCATTGTTGTACAATACAATAACTCTTTATTTGAATCAACTTTGAAATACTAATACTGATACAAAATACTAATACCTAATAACAATATACTAATATCTTAATATCTAATATCTTATTTATCTTACGCATCAGGTACAAGTCAGAAGATATAATAAATTAAAGTTACTTTTATAATTTGCATGCATGCATGCTGAATATAATAATCTTACGATAAAGTCGTTGTTCTTGTTGCTATTGCCGTTGTTGCTTCTAGCACAAGCATCGCCGATTGACGTTCGTCAGTGTTTATTCTAGACCTATTCCCCGAAAGTTTTAATATTTCCATCCCCCAATTTTTTTAAAATGTTGGCTGGGGAATAGAAATTCTCCCCTCCCCCAAGTGTGGAGATTCAGACCTTGTCCCCCCAACATTTCAAATTCCCCCAATGTCAAGGTGGCTAGACTAAACACTGGAGGTTCGTTAATAATTAAGCCGGCGTTCGATTCGCAGATGGAGATGGATTTTTCCAGCAGCAGCAGCAGCAGCGCCGCGGAAACAGAGCAATTATTCCTGGACGCGAATTCCAGTTCCGGTCGGAGTTTCTTCGAAGGGACGAAGGAGGAGGAGGAGGAAGACCGACTGGAGCACATCCGTCGCCAGACGATCGTCGTCGTTCAGATGATCCTCTTTCCGACTGTCGTCTGCTTCGGTTGCCTAGGCAACGCCATCACCATCGTCGTACTGACAAGGTACTGGAATGCACTGCCTTTGTGCACTACGATAGGCATCAGGCGTTGTAGTGTAGAAAATACAATAATAATTATACTGTAGAATGGTGACGCTGAAAAGGGCAGTCTGATCGGCGGGGGCTTCCATCGAAGACCGATTGGACAAACAGGAACAGTTTATGACTTAATTTAAAAGGTGATAATGCTCTCGTTCAACAAAGGTATGTAGGCAATGATTTCGGGCGAAACTGTTGATTCGTGTGTGTGTGTGTTTGTATGTGTGTAATCTCTTTTGGATACTTACTTCGTCCTGTTAGAGATCGATTTCAAGTACCATATTGAGCGACTATCTTTAGCATCCTTTATTGCATTGATATCGATCGCTATTGCAAACATAGGCCATCACCTTCTGCATTTAAAACGGCTAATCCATGTCAACCCTCGTTATTCCATAATGCTAATAACGTAGCATAGGGTTTGTGCAAATTCAAGCGCATATTTTAAAGTTATTTCGTCCTGTTAAAGATCGATGTCAAGCACCATATGGAGCCACTATCTTTAGCATCCTTTACTGCATTGATATCAATCGCTATTGCAATCATAGGCTATCACCTTCTCCATTTAAGCCGGTTCATCCATGACAACCCTCGTTATTCCATAATGCTAATAATGCATAGGATTTGTGCAAATACAAGCGCACTTTTGGGACTTATTTCGACCTGTTAGAGATCGATTTCAAGGACCATATTGAGGCACTATCTTTAGCATTCTTCACTTCATCGATATCAATCGCTATTACAAACGTAGGCCATCACCTTCTGCATTTAAAACGGTTCATCCATGACAACCCTCTTTATTCTATAATGCTTCCGGAAATCCTGGCTACGCCACTGTAGGCCTATATCAGAACAGCGCTGCCGAAGCAAAACTGCCAGCACCAAACTATTTGGCCATCCAGTGGAGGGTGGGGAATTGCGGGACCTTAAGAGCAAAACAAAAATCTAGACTTCTACCAAGAATCGGCCTGGGTTCTGGGCTATCAGAGGTGTGGAACCCACCCTTGCTAATCGAACATTGCGCTCTAGTGTAATCGGTGGCGGTTCCAGGATTTCTTGGTGGGGGGTAAAATGAATTCATGAGAATTTGGTGGGGGATGGAAATACAAGGAAAAAATCAACAAACTTTGCCGAAAAAGGCTGACAGCGGGGTATTTTAACCCTAATTTTACTGCACTTTTACCGAAAAAATAGGTTGACAAGCAAAAAAGGTCATCCGCTGCTTTTTTCTCCGTAGTTTTACTAGACTTTTACCCCAAAATGGGTTTCACAAGCAAAAACAAGTCCGGTGGGGGATGCACCCCCGCTGATACCCCACGTGGAACCGCCACTAAGCCTAACAACAGTTTTTAATTCACTGCCGTTAGATAGCTTTCTATCTTTCTATCTGCCCGGCCGACAAACCACCCTGCCTATAGCTATTTCAAGAAAGATTAAGCGCATAAGAATAAGCAGCTACTGCTGTGCTGCTTTCCGGGGCGCTGTAGAAGTTTACGAGATTTTACTTTACTTTACTTTACTTTATACCGGTGAACGATTTCCTTTCGTTTTTCATGTCTACCTCGTTATAGACCGTGGATGAAGTCCTCGACCAACTACTACTTAAGCGTCTTGTCCGTCTACGACATTCTCTACCTCGTCTTCGGACTGTCGATGAGTTTCAAGCACTACGAGTCGATAGGACGCCAGCCCGCCTACACCGTCTACCGCGCCTACCTCGGCCGTCCCCTGACGGACACGTGGAGCAACACCGGTATCTGGCTGACGGTAACCTTTACCGTCGAACGCTACGTCGTCGTCTGCCATCCGATGCGCGGCAAGGTCTTGTGCACCACCGAGCGGGCGAAGACGGTACTCGCCGTCGTCTGCCTGGCGGCCGCCGTCGTCACGTTCCCGGAGTTTTTCGAGAGAAGGATCGTCTGGGATTCGGATCCGATCCGGAACGTCAGCGTCCCGAGGACGGAGGAAACGGAGTTCGGACGTTCGCACGGATACACGTTCGGATACCAGTACCTCAACCAGGCAAGATTCAACAGCGCGTATTTTATTTCCAATCATCATCGTCATTATCATCATCATCATCATCATCACCGTCATCATCATCATCACCGTCATCATCATCATCATCATCATACACTGTAGTTGTTTCCTGTCAGCTCATTAGCGGCAATAGCTATAGGCCACGAAACATTTTTCTCCGGTTATCTTTTTCCGTTGTTAACCCCTTAACCGTGTATTTAACTGTAACTCAATGCAAAATGGACGGATATATCCAGGATCCCCAGTTAAGGGGTTAATCTCTTTCCATCGATAATAATTAATTACTGATATGTGGTACCTTTCAAAGTCTTCTTTGATGTTATCCATCTACTTTTTCCTCGGCATTCCTCTTCCTCTCTTGCCTTCTTTGTCTGCTTAGAGTGCTTTATTATGGGAGTCTGTTGTCTTTCATTCTAATTACATGTCCATGCCATCTAAGTCTTCTTCTTCTTCTGATTTTATCTATTTATTTCCGACAATAGAATGCGTATGATGCGCCTAAGGTAAAATTTACGTGCATCTTTCTAGCTTCTATATAGCCTGAAATATAGTAAGTTTATAACGTATATGTTCACGTTTTCATACGAACGCCTTTTCCAAAAATTAATTCCCCGTCGGGGGATGACTTTAAAAATTTAATTCCCCCTTTAAAAGGTTAAAATACGTTGCCTCACAGTGTTACCATGACGCAACTACAGCGATATGAAGGTAATAAAGAACCACATGAGTATGTCCGGAACCTGACTCCAACGTCCAGGTATTTTTGCTAAGAATACGTGTATTTTACTTGCGCAACGCAAAATACGTATAATGCGCGTGTTTTATCGTGGGACCTAACGTATACGGTCGTATCTCGAAACCATGCAGGCGCTGTTCACATTCCTGCCGCTGGTGCTGCTGTCGACGTTCAACGCGTTCCTGATTCGTGCCCTCGTGGCGGCCGCCCAGACCAGGAGCGCCATGACGCAGCAGGCGCCGACGAGCAGGAGCGACTCCTCCAACAGCAGTGACCAGCAGAAGATAACGCTCATGCTGATCTGCGTTGTCGTCGTGTTCCTGTTCTGCCAGCTGCCGTCCGCCGTGGCGCTGCTGTACAGAAACTTCGTCAAGAGTACGGCTTCGAGACGGGAGCTGCTCAGCCTCATGATCGTCAACAACGTCTGCAATCTCCTGGTCATGATCAACAGCTCCGTGAATTTCGTGCTGTATTCGTCGTTCAGCACGAAATTCCGGAACACCTTCAGGCGTCTGTTCCTCGGCTGCCTCGACGGCGGCGGCGGAGGAGGAGGAGGAGGAGGAGGAAGGTCGGCGACGGAGGTCACGGCGCATGCGCAGCAGACGAAGCGCCAGGAAAGTGGGACGGCGAACACCCGTTATACCGCGATCAATGGATGACGCAGCCGACCGAAAGAAGAACTCGGCACAAGATAGAAACACACACACACACACACACACACACATATATATATATATATATATATATATATATATACATATATATGTATATATATAAGTGAAATAATTAAATAATTAAGTGCAATCTGTAAAGCGCTCTTGATCTTGGCTTGCTGTTACCATAGCGCTATATAAGTTGGCATATCAACTAACTAACTAACTATATATATATATATATATATATATATAATACTCTATGTATGTTATAATATATATATTTTATTATTATTTTATAATATTATATATCAATCAATCAATCAATCAATCAATCAATTTAGTTCTCAAGAAAGATTAAACATATACAAACATACAAAATTAATTAATTTCTTATCATGTGAAAAATACATCATAATAAATAAACATTTATAGTTAATTTGAGAAATGGGTTGACCAAATATACATATATAAAATATTATATATAATATTATATATAATACGTATAATGCACGTATTTTAGTTTTGTACACAAAATACGTTTAATGCGCGCATTATATATATATTTTATATATATATATATATATATATACATATATATACAGTGCCGTATTGGTTGGTATTGGATATGACGAACCTCGAATATTAGGCCTACGTACAAAATTTTACAGACGCTATGATTATACGCTATATCGAAGTTTTACTGTACATAAATAGTTTCAATGTTTTAATCTTGTCTTGTGGTTCTTTAAAATATTCATATTCTGTAGTTAGGTGGAAAAAACTACATTCGGTCAAATTTTCGACTGATATATTTGTCGTTTTAGAGCAATCAGTCAATGTTGAACTAATTGTCGTATAGCATAGAAGTTGTTTGTGTAGGATTTTGACGATTCAGCTTCTTTTTAATAATAATTTTTGCATGAAATTTTACAAAATCTGCGTCTGACACTTTTGCAATAAATTTCACACGGCGGCGGTTCAGAATAGCATTAAATTTTGGATTTTGGACAAAATGACTGCGGATATAACTGTGGTCCCTAGGAATGGCAAACCGTATACTAGAATAATCAGTATATTCGGTCTCAATTTTATTCTAGAGCGTTCGAAATGCCACGAAAAATGGTCAACCATTTCAATCGACATTATAAAGTCTTTCAAATTCTTAAGGCAGTATGCTATTTATAATTTTTTATAATATTTTGCAGCTGGTTCATCCTACCATTTTCGTCAAATAAGTTTATGAGTTAACTCACATAATTAAAGAGCTTGAGTTAACTCATTCGAAACCCAGTGAGTTGAGTTTGAGTTTTAGGATCGATGTCAAGCACCATATGGAACCACTATCTTTAGCATTCTTCACTACATCGATATCTATCGCTATTGCAAACATAGGCCATCGTCTCCTGTATTTAGAGCGCCCCAACATGACAAACCCCGTTATTCCATAATGCTAATAATGCATAGAATTTGTGCAAGTTCAACCGCGCATTTGAAATTTATTTCGTCCTGTTATAGATCGAATTCAGGCACCATATTCAGGCACACTATCTTTAGCATCCATTACTACATTAATATCAATCGCTATTGCAAACATGGGCCATCACCTTCTGCATTTAAAACGGTTCATCCATGACAACCCTCGTTACTCCATAATGCTAATAATGCATAGAATTTGTGCAAATACAACCGCATTTTTGACCCTTATTTCGTCCTGTTAGAGATCGATTTCAAGGACCATACTGAGCCATTATCTTTAGCATTATTCACTACATAGACGTCAATCGCTATTACAAACGTAGGCCATCACATTCTGCATTTAAAACGGTTCATCCATGACAACCATCGTTATTCTATAATGCTTCCGGAAATCCTGGCTACGCCACTGTATGGCCTATATCAGAACAGCGCTGCCGAAGCAAAACTGCCAGCACCAAAATATTTGGTCATCCAGTGGGGGTGGGGGGATTGCGGGACCTTAAGGCCCCTCTTATCTCTCGATCGACTTTGTAACCATTTGACAGAGAATTTTTTCTGGAAGATACCATTCGTTTCATTTTGTATAGTGTCGTTTGACATAGCTCACTATTTTCGTGGCATTTGGATTTTGGAACGCTCTAATATAAAACTGAGGCAGAATATATTGACTGTTCTCATATGGTTTGATGCAATGAAGATGGGGACACAAAAAATGTGGATAAAATTCGTTTCAACACTCTTCTGAATTTGTGCATATCTATAGCCTTCTTTACATCAATCGTAGAATAGTATCATTAATGAAAAAATACAGTATTGGTGTTTTTGGTTGGCAAGGCGTATGACCTCTCCAGTACCTATTCCCTCCAAAAATTTTAAACTCCCCCAATATCTAGGTTAGGTGGCTAGCATAGCCACTGAGAACAATGATACAGGGTGGCCCACAAAAATCGGTACCACTCTGTTTCATTTATTGTAAATATTTCACAACCCCTGGTCAAAACACATGGAATTTGGCGTACTTCTGCAACAATTTATCACGAATGCAGCCATTGGGACCGTCCATATGTTACATCACGCGAATTTTAGGTAAAAATTAGACTAATTATTTCCCTCCCCACGTCACATTTCATCACGAAGGTTTTAGCCCCCCTCTAAAATGACGTCACAAACTATCGATCCCCAACGACAAATCCGTCTCCTTCGCTCCCTCCCCTCGGCTCCCCTTTTGTCCCTTCCATTTCGCTTCTGGTCTGACTCTGTGGACGTCAAAAAAAGCAACAACTGAATTGCGTTCCTCTTTTTTCCGGCAAATAATTAATCTTCGTCGTCCAGAGTCCTTTCTCGAGACCCTGAAGAGGTCTGCGTCGCTAGAAACCGAACGCGGACCTTACGTCCACAATGGACGCATTCGAACAAAGGCGGTTGGAGGACCTTTACGTCGGCGCCTGTAGCTGGCGATGTCGGGACGGTTTGTGTCCCGCGAAGACACAAAAGCCGACTGGAATAATAGAGAGCTGACTTGCTGAACTGTATGGAAGCAAACTCGAATTAGCCATCAATTCACGGGAATTTCTTAAAAATCAAGTATGTGCCTACTCCATTTAATAATCCTTTTCTCCGGTAGGCCTAAGGTCACTGGCAGTATTAAACCTATGCTACGTTTTTTGAATGACATGTCGATGTTTGGACGCAAAGGACACAGTACAGCCATTCAACGTACAGTGTACAGTACGTCGCACAATTCAATGCAAAGACGCCATTTTGAAAAAGAGTCTCCGTACTTTCTCGCGTGAGTATAGCTCCGAGATGACGTCCGAACGGCGCGATTTCTATAGCGCCATACGTTTTTCTCGGCCATAAATCATTCTCTTTTTCCGACTCTTAAATCGCGACCCTTGAAACCGGACGTTGGAAGTCCTCAGGAAGTTATCGACCCGTGAAATTTGTCTTAGAAACACGCATTACAAGCTTCAGCGCTCTCAGCATGCACGCCGGCCGGCTGGGGCCTTTATATTTGCTGTCAGACAGTTAGATATTTTAATTAATGTTCGGTGATTTAGATATGACTTCCTGCGCTTTCGTAATTCGAAGGAATTCGATTATAGACGTCCCGACGCGAACAAAGATGGTCCGGGTATGAATAGTAGGGGAAAATGTGTCACGAAAATGCATTTGTAGGGGCGGCGCTAGTTCCATAAGATACCTTCCACAAATTCGGTGGCGGTTCCACGTGGGGGATGAGTGAGAGTTGCGTCTCCCCACCGGACTTCTTTTTTTGCTTGTCGACCTATTTTTCGGTAAAAGTGTAGTAAAATTTGAGCGAAAATTCTCTTTTGCCAGCCTTTTTTTGATTTGTCCTTCTCTTTTCATCCCCCACCAATTTCCTGTAAATTCATTTCATCCCCTCACCAAGAAATCCTGGAACCGTCAATACACAAATGTATGCAGTTGAAGTGTGGGACAAATACCAAACGTCATACAGTAGAACTTCGTTATCACGTACTTAGCGGGTCTGAAAAATCTAGCACGCTATATCTGACGTATGTTATATCCAATACTATCCAATACGGTAGCGCATCACACGGGAACGTACTGTACATTGTGAATTGCAAATGATAAAATTGTTCAAGAAGATTTATCTTAGTTGAGAAAGGGGTTAGTAGACGAAGCTTGTTGTGGAATTTAAATTTATATTCCGGGGTACATGGGACAAAAATCAAAGATCCAGGATTATCGATAGGAATTTCTCAAATATAAGCAGAAATTTTTCTTTTAATTAAGAAACGCTCAGGAAAGCACCTCTAAAACTCAAATAAAAAGTCTTCAAGTAGAAATATCTTCGAGTAGAGTTATAGGCCAAAATTAATAATAATTGCCGCTCATTTTTGTGCCACCCGGGGGACGCCCCTTTGCCCTCCCCCTTAGATACGCCACTGTTTTCTTGAACTGTGGATTTATCGATTGAGTGGCCGCAGGCCTAAGTGAGGAAGGACTCAAAGCCAATATTTTACATCCCTCTTTTCCGCCTCGCAGTTGTGCCTTGTTAATCTCCAAACCCTTAGTAAAGAGGATCCTTACTACCCTCTCGAAGACTGTCTCGTCGGAAGCAAGAATAGAGATTAAGAGGGTGCATTGTGCATTGTCTTGGTTTCTATATCTGTGGAGAAATCGTGAAAACTGCCAGCATTCGCGAAAAAATTAGCGTCGAAGAATATCATTTGCCGTCAAGGCCAGGCAGACAGAATGTGTAGAGAAATTCTACGCAGAGTTTCGTGTAAAAAACGTAGGCAGAAACCTACTATACTGTATTTAGTAAATATTGAATCCTAGAGATGTTCTAAAACTATCAAGAAAGAACATTTTAGAGATGTCTTCAAAGCGATAATGCGAATTTTGAAAATTGAAACTCCAAACGCAGCAAAACAATCATTGTTTGTTAAATTTTGCAGCAAAAGAAATGAGCTTCGACTATGTATTACAGTTTCAGCTGATACGAAACTACCAAAAATAATAACACGACTTTATAAATTTGAATTAAATGCTAATATATAATCATTAAAGGCAAACTATTGAAGGCAATTCTACCAAACTTTTATATTCTATAATGAAATCTGACAGTTATACGATGCTATTGCATTGAGTTTTTATGATGGTTGGGTAACCAAACCCCTTATTAAATATTCTGTGGTTGCTTCATGAAAACCGATGTATGACATTTTTAATTATTTCCTCCTAATAATATAAAAATCAAGATTGCCGAGCAAAAATACTTCAGTTTTGCATGGTTCTCTCTCCCAATCATTGCTCTCAAAACCTTAGTACGGTATTAATACGGGCATCAAATTGTAAAAAAGCACACGCCGAAGTATGTCGAAATGAGAAGCATTGCGGGAATTTATAAAGAAATTGACGTTGAAATTGATTTCACGTAGCCTATACGTGTATTTCTACAAAATTAGTGATTTTTGTAAGACATTTGCAGGTTTCGCCTGGACGTATTTCGTTGGGTGTTTTGCCCTCGCGTCTCTGCGGACAGATTTCACTTCTGGTTAGTAAATCAATGTTCACTCGTAGGCCTACATGGCGGTACGCTATAAGTTAACCGAAGATACGTTATAACTGAGTGCGTTGTAACGAAGTTCCACTGTTGGCTAGTTGGTTTAGAACTGTCTATAATCAATTATATTTATTTCACTAATAATGTCAATGAGGTTTTTTGCATCGTATTGAAAATTTTCCGCTTCTGGCTCAGTTTGCCACGTTCCAGTATATATATATATATATATATATATATATATATATATTTATATATATATATATATACGTTACATTGCAGCGACGACCGTTCAACTACATACGGACGGTTACAACTACCTGTCAACAGGGCTGGATCTGAGGGGAAAAGAGAGCCTTGTATTTCAGCTGATGGCCAAAGATAACGCCCTTCTGGCGATCGTAACGACTCCCGGAGATCACGTCAACGACATGCTCGAGTTCGTATTCCGAGGACCTTTCAGCAGGCCAACAGTCGTCAAGTAAGACGTTTTTCGTCGTCGTCTTCTTCTTCTTCTTCTTCTTCTTCTTCTTCTTCTTCTTCTTCTTCTTCTTCTTCTTCTTTTTCCTCCTGACTTCCAATTCTGTCCCGGTGCTCGTAGTTTGAATCAGTTGTAAATCTGTATTCACAATTAAACCACAAATACGCATAATAATAATAATAATAATAATAATAATAATAATAATAATAATAATAATAATAATAATAATAATAATAATAATATAATATTATTATTATTATTATTTAATTATTATTATTATTATTATTATTATTAGTAGTAGTAGTAGTAGTAGTAGTAGTAGTAGTAGTAGTAGTAGTAGTAGTAGTAGTAGTAGTAGTAGTAGTAGTAGTAGTTGCTGTTGTTGTTGTTGTATTACTTCTTCTTCTTGAACCTTATTATCATTATTATTATTATTATTATTATTATTATTATTATTATTATTATTATTATTATTGAACCTTCTTCTTCTTCTTCTTCTTCTTCTTCTTCTTCTTCTTCTTCTTCTTCTTCTTCTTCTTCTTCTTCTTCTTCTTCAGAAACGAGACAAGAGGCTACGTAGCCGCTATGATCAAATCCGAAGTGGATTATCTACAGAACGGACAGCAGTACGTCCCCATCTGGATATCGTGGTCGAGAGACACCCTAACCATGGGATTGGGAAATGTCGTTGGCCAGAACATTCTTCTCATCCACCATAACATCAATCCCATTCGACGCGCAACCACAGCTGAGGTCAGTTCCGACGTTCCGAACTTCGCCGACTGGATCTTTCCTCTAGAACAGGGCAGTCAAGGTAGGCCAGCGTTTTATCCAGACTCCAGGCCTGGGGGGAAGGGAATTGAGGCTTTCGGGGCGGGAGAGAGGGGGTCGACTTGGTTGGAGGAGAAAAGACACAGTTCAATGAAAAATTTGTGTAAGTGCTGGGATTTTTTTTTGGGGGTGGGGGGTGGGTGGGAGGAATTTTGAGGTCTTGGGGAAAATCTCCCCTCCTAACAGGCCTGTATAATAACATATTTGGGCCAGCATGCAGGAATAAGCAGCCTTTACGGCACCTGCCTTCCAAAGCGCTGTAGAAATTCACGAGATTTTACTTACTTACTTACTCTAAACTGTCCAAGTTGCTCTTGAAAATATCGAATTAAGGTGTTAATTCTGAAACATAAAATTATGGCACGGGAACTGTGCGCTGTTATTATGAGACATTCGATTCAAAGTGAGCTGATGTTGGTTTTGAATCGTCGTTAGAAAACGTGTTTTTTATTGTAACTTTTTTACTTTGCTTTTAGTTTTCACTGGACTTAAGTTTCCTCCAATGACGCCTACAGTGGGTAATGCATTAATTAATTAATTCATTCATTCATTCATTCATTCAGTCATTCATTCATTCGTTCGTTCGTTCGTTCAGTCAGTCAGTCGGTCGGCTGTTAGGTCGGTCGGTCAGTCAGTCGTCAGTCAGTCAGTTGGCTAAAATTTATTTCTAATAACCGCTGTTAATCGTGCACATTTTAGCGCCTAACGAACTGTATTTCATGCTACTTTTCTTGCTACGTATCTGTGCAGGTCCAATAGGCAAACACTGGAAATGCAGAGGCTCAATTGTCTGTACAGGGTGGCGCAAAAAACCGGGACAAGTCACATTCAGGTCTGCATCTAATATAGTCCGGTTTTTTGCGCCACCCTGTACCCTGTACACAAGGATACACTGTTGCGCTATTGTGACTACCGACCACTGACTGAATACTTTGTTTTTTTAGATGTCGACACCGCTTATTGCAAAGGTCAGTTATTTTATCTGTAGCGGCAACATCAAGATAACGATTCCACGAACACTCTAGAGAAATTTAATCTAATAGATAATTATATCGGTCCACAAGTTCCGACAGAACTAGCCTACTTACTTATTTACTTACTTGAAACTTTAATGTTTCGATGGATTCTCTAATATTCAATTCCAGGAACGACCATTGACTGATGCCAATCACACTATTAAAATGGCTCTATAGAAGTTAAATGATGATGACGATAATAATAATGATGATAACAATGATGATGATGATGCTGATGCTGATGATGATGATGATGATGATGATAATGATGATGATGATGATGATGATAATGATGATGATGATGATGATGATGACGATGATGATGCGTATAGACCAATCATTGCAGACGTGGCATATGACGGCCAGCCGGATCTTAGGCAGACCTATTCGATTCCGGCGTTCCTGCAAGATCGCGACTACATCACGTTCAAGGCGGACAATTATTCGACTGTCGTGGATTTGACGCTCTACTCAACCAAGGGTCAAATCGTGGTCACCGGACTGCCAGTGGAGAGTTTCGTATTCAAGTACGCACCCACACCTCACCCCACCCCACCACGGGCGTATTCAGAAAGGCTTAAAGGGGTACGCTGAAATTTAAGAAGTTAGAAAAATAACTTTTATTCTATGTGCTGCAAGCAAAGAAAGGTTATCACCCTTCTCGAACGTATACAGTGACAAGCAAAACAAAAACAAAACAGACCAAAGGCCAAAAACCAAAGGGATACGCTATGGCTCAGTAGCGTACCCCTAAATACGCCACTGCACCCCACCCCACCCCACCCACGTGGTGCGACGTATTTTGTCTTGTTAATTTCCTTCCGTGCCAGACGGAAAGATAAGGGATGCATGCACCAGATTTCTTGGTTAGCCTATATATATATATATATATATATATATATATATATATATACATTAATCGTATAATAGCAATATTAATGTATTGTCACCCGAAATCGTTCGGTTGCAGTATAGACACATTTAACTAACTCCTCTACGTTGCCGTAGACCAAGTACGGTTAAAAATGAGGGGGCGGGGAGGGGGTGCCCAGCCCCGGCTAGAGCCCAGAGACCCAATGACAGCTTACGCCTATGCTATCACATCGCTTCTAAATATGCATTTTTTCAGTTATATATAGTTTCAGGTATATAAGAATGTGTAGAACTGTTATATATATATATATATATATATATATATATATATATATATATATATATATATATAGGCCTATATATATACATATATATAAACTAGGATAGCAAAGGGATATTCAATTAAATTCTAAGAAAGGGCCACATTTTTACGACTGGTACCTGAGAGACAGTTAGATATATTGCTTAATTACGGAATATATTTCAAAGGTATTATAAAACAGGTACGTTGAGAGCAAGACACAGAGAAATATTTCATAAGCATTAGAAAAAGTTATATATCGTTTCAGTATTATTAATATTATTATTATTATTATTATTATTATTATTATTATTATTATTATTATTATTATTATTATTATTATTATTATTATTATTATTATTATTATTATTATTATTATTATTATTATTATTATAACAGTGTCTTATCTTAGGGAAGAAATTTAGCCACTGACATTAATATCAATTTGATGATGATGATGGTGATGATGATGATGATGATGATGGTTATTATTATTATTATTATTATTATTATTATTATTATTATTATTATTATCGTCTTTGATACGGACTCGTCTATAAGCACACACACACACACACACACACACACATACACACACGTTTTGCAGAAATGGAATGAGGCTGGCGTACGGCTTCGGACTTTATCTTCGTGAGTTGAATTCGACGACCGGTCAGTACTGGTTGTCGTGGTCGTCGAGAACGGTCGCTATCGGAAGGGGTCCGGTCCTCGGCGAGAACCCCCTCCTCTTTTCCTTCGACACGGTCCAGGGAGACATCAACATCACCTCCCTGGAGATCTCCGTCAAGGGATCGCTAACGATTCCCCTCGGATACTTCGTCGGAACCACGGGAGGTCGGTCGGTCGGTCGGTTGGCGGTCACGTGATGTATAGTGTCTGCATTGATATAGCGCATCTAGTCAGAGCGTTGCAGCAGTTGTGCGGTCAGTGAATGAGGCATTTATATATTACATGATACCATAGCTGGGACGTATGGATGGGTCACATTATAGACACATTAATACGGTGGAAAGTGACGGCTTTTTCTAGTCCTCTGACATCAGTGGGGGCGCTTGAGGGTTCTAAAGCGAAATTTGAGCAATATATCGACATGAATTTTTGGGTCGAAACTTTTTCATGGACTATAGTCAAATTTTTTTCGAAAATGGACTATATAGTCCAAGCCCAGTCGGTGAATCTTTTTCTAACTTTGAGCGAAAATTTGTAGGTGTCGTAGGGGTCCTCCGACATCAGTTTGCACCGATTGCAATATATCGACAGAATTTTTCGATGCCTAAAAAGAATCTGGACTTTCATGCACAGATTGATATCTACTAAAAGTATCACATTTTAAAGGGTTTTTTAATCTATACAATGTATAGCCACCATTATTATAATTGCCAATATAGAGTCATGGGTGGTACGTAGTGGTTCTTACAAAGTGCAGACCCTAGTGAAACACTTTAATCTTTAATAATAATAATACTAATAATAGTAATAATAATAATTTAATAATTAATAATAATAATAATAATTTAATAATAATAATATTATTATTATTATTATTATTATTATTATCATCATCATCATATCATCATCATCATCATCATCATCATCATCATCATCATTATAGTTCACCAAACTGTTGGCGCAGTGCTCCACACTTTCGGAGCACTGCTCCACACTGTCCTAAACGACTTTAACTGTGCATTATTTTTGTTACTATTAATATTAATATTAATATTAATATTATTATTATTATTATTATTATTATTATTATTATTATTATTATTATTATCATCATCATCATCATCATCATCCTGTGTGTAGACAAGAGTCCAGAATTACAGTATGACTTTCAATTTATTGTTGTCCGTTTCAGTTCTCAGGCGCAGCGACGGTCCGATCATGAGGTCGATGCGGCTGGAAAAGGTGGCTTCTGGCGCATGCGCAGCGGTCTGTTCCGTGAGCACCGTCGACAACGCCGCGTGCAGTCTGACCGTCTGTTCGCACGCGTGCATCTCGACCGGCAACTGCACGGGCTTCTGCTATCGTCTGCCGGCGGGCGCCGGTCGGCCGTGCACCTGTGAGCTGCAGGCGATACCTGGAAATTTCATGGCCAGCTCGCTGCTGAAGACGGAGCCCGGAGCGTCGTTCTGGCTGATGAGCAGTTAATCCAACAGCGGATCAGTGGCGGCTCTAGGATTTGGCAAGTGGGGTGGGGGGCCGTTGGGGTGGCAACTTTTAATCATGGGGGCCAACCATTTGTTGTTTAATGTATGTAGCATTAAGTATAGGTCCCAACTGGGGAGCCACGGGGGGGCCAGGCACTCAAAAGGGGGGCACGGGCCCCCCTGGCCCGCCCGGTGGAGCCGCCACTGCAGCGGATCGACCGACACGGACACGGATCCATTTTCTTAAAGCCCCCCGCCCAACCCCTAACCAACAGGGGCGTAGCCAGGAGTTTGATTTGGGAGGGTATAAATATGTTGGGTGGGTATAAATCTTAACTATAAACCACATAAACCATATAAACCACATATAACCACATGTAAATCACATAAAAAACTTCAAGGTAGACTGATTTGGGGGGGGGGAGTATATATACCGATATACCCCCCCGTCGCTACGCCCCTGCTAACCAATTATAATTCAGCAGTGGCGTAGTCAAGGGGATTTGGGGGTTAAACACCCTCGCCCTTGGCTGCCGACGAAACAGTTTTTTGCGCGCTTTTCCATACATTTTTCATTTTCGGACGCGATTTTGGAGGTCAAAACCCCCTTGACTGGCTGCCGACCACCGAAAAGTGCTATAGAAAATAGGTGACGACCTTTTGCTTGTCATGTCCTAAAAAAGAAAACATAAAAATATATTAATTATGGCGTTGACGTTTTTTCAAAGTTTGAAAGTTTAGTCACGATCTAAACCAACCCCCCTTCTGAAAATCCTGGCTACGCCACTGTAATTCAAACCCGACCCACGAAAGCTATATGGTTACTAGACCCAACCGAACCCAACCGAACCCAGCCCACCGTAATACATTACAATTTCTTAAACCAGCTATTGGCGGTAGAAAATTTAAATTTACCAAGGTACAGTGTAACATATTTAGAGTCGGCTCTAGATTAGAATGAGCACCAGGTTCCCATAGCAAACGCTTGACATTGACGGCCTTCCGTACAGCTGACTATTTGAGATTATTTAGTCTTATTTTTAATATCTGAATGACACGCCATGTAAATCCTTAACGTAGGACTAGGCAATTGGACAAATGCAGTATCTGATAACACAGAACGATACCTTAATAATGCCGTTAGAGAATCATTTTGTTCCATTTCGGTCTTTCGTTAATAAATCTATACATCATATATACATGTAGACCTATACTTTCGTTCTACGTTTTAAATATTTAAAATATTCATTGTAGTTGGTGTCAATCAGTCTTTAAGTGTCATTTTAGATTTATATCTTTTATTTTATCCCCCCCCCTTGGGATTGCCCTCCCGCCGTTTCGGACTGATCTTCTGGATTGACCTGGCTCCAATGCTATTTGGATTTGGTGCGCCATCGGCTGATGCCCTGGGCATCATTATGATAGTGGCGCTATAGAAGTTGATTGATTGATTGATTCTGTCTGTCGCTCGCCGTCTATAGTACTGTGACATAAATAAACTTCTGAAGTTTTTTTGCCATGAAAGTAATCCGGTTTTTTTTTATTTGGAGGTGGCGGCCTATAGGTCGTTCCTTGTCATACGTGGTTATATTGACGCGAGTTACTATTTCAAGATGTTCCCGGAGTTTTGCATCTCTTGATCTCGCCTCCCCCCTCACCCCAGCTGAATCAATTGTTTTCCTCACGCCGCGGTCGAAACAGTTAATTGCTTAGCGAGTTCGCTCATAAGAAGCCTTGTCTTGAAACACCCATAGAATTTTCCATCGATACGACATCCGCTGGCGACCATGTTTGACCATATCAGATGGGAGCTGGTTTTCTGTATAGCGTCGATTTCTTTTACAACACCGTTTCTCGTAACACACCGGAAGTTGAACAGCGTCGTGCAAATGGAACAAGTTTCTTACGTCGAGTATATGATATAATGCATCCATTTGTTTCCATGTACGTGTCGCAGAGCGGGACTTTTGAGACTTGCAGAAGCGTTTGAAAGCGTTTATCGCAGCCGCTGCATATAGCCTAAGGAACTATACTTTTTGCTTTGATTTTCAGCAAGAACGGTTTACCCTATAAGAGCTCCAGAGTTTATCCAAGCAATGATCGTTGCCAACTGGCCGGACGCGGTTTCCTCGAGGAGAAGGAGGCAATCGATGTTAATATAAATCAAGTTTGACGCACCATTCCCTTTCATTCCGCGAGTGGAACCGGTACAAGCGCTACGGAATAGAATAGAATTTAGGCTAGCAAAACAGTCTATCGTTTCTTCGCACGGCATTTAAATTAGGTTTGCTTAGAACACGTTTAATATTTATTTGGCCAATTTGACTAAGCTATCAAAGACGATGCCGTATTTCCAACAAAGATTTAATTATATTTATAGTATTTAAAAATATATATATACTGGTATATATATAAGATTTATATATATATATATTATATATATATTATATATATATATATATATATTTATATAGTTAAAGTGGGCAGGGGCATAGCCAGGAATTTGATTTGGGAGGGTATAAATATTTTGGGTGGGTATAAATCTTAACTATAACCCACATAAACCATATAAACTACATTATAGCCACACGTAAATCACATAAAAACTTCAAGGTAGACTGATTTGGGGGGATATATATATATACCGATACACCCCCCACGTCGCTACGCCCCTGAAAGTGGGGGCGAGAGAATGAGAGAGACGGCCGTCGAGAAAAAATACGGGCCAGGGACAAATATTGGAAACTTCAAAAAATCTTGACGAGCAGAAAAAGGTTATCCTCATATGAAATAAATGCTGACAAGCGAAAGAAAAAGGTCATTTATTTTTTCCTGGTTAGCGCGGCCCCTTTGTTTATCGTCGGGCCCGGGTAAAAATGTACCCCCCTCCAGTTTTCCCCCTTCCTCTCGTCGGCCCTGGAGAGGGAGACATATATGAATCTATGGTACTTTTGCAAATTTTTTCCGAGGTACAGTGACAATATAAATAATATATGTGATTCTTCAGATAAGTCGAAGATGATGCTCGCAGCAGTGATGATTGTATTCGCTCTTTTGAACACATCGGAAGCACACACGTCTCTTTGGCGTAAGTTTGAATCTACATACTTACTCTATACTGGGTACAAACGTCTGTACGTAAATATATAACCTATTGCATTATTAATTTGTTTGTGCGTTTGTCTAGAAACATTTTATCTACAGATATTTTGATACAGTTGGACTTCGCTATAACGTGCTTAACGGGTCAGTAAAATTTAGCATGTTTATATGATCCGAAGTACGTCATATCCAACACACGGTACCGTACATTGCGGTTCGTTAATACCGAGTTTACGCTATAACTGAGTCCGTTTTAACGAAGTTCCACTGTATTTCTAATGTAAGTTATAATTTCGGAAACAATAATGAGTACCTAATTATCTTACTAGATCATCGCATGATTACAAAATGACTATTCATTCTCATGTTGTAGATAATATAAATAAGTAGTAAATATATTGATTTATCCTAACTAGTGGCGTACCTGGCATTTTGGCGCCTGGAGAGTCGTCACAGATACCCTCCCCCCTCAACCCCATTCCCAACTCTTCGTTGTTCTGATTTATTCATCAGTAAATGTGACGAAAACGTTTAAATAAAATAATTAATTATTAGAACAAATAACAGTGAGATTCGCGTTTATTTGCTGCAAGCAACATTAACTTAATAGCAAAAAGTATGCATAGGCCTTGTACATGTACAGGGCGGAGCAAAAAACCGGACTATATTAAATGAAAACCTAAATGTGACTATTCCGGGTTTTTTTACGCCACCCTGTAGACATGCATAGCAGAAAAATAACTGCCGCCACTTATTGTGCCGCGGGGGGGGGGCGGAGCGCTCCCCACCGCTCCGTCTTAGATCCGCCACTGATGCTAATATTAAAAACAAACCAAATAAATGATGCAATATTCATTTTCATTTAATACATTACGAATGTAATTACACGGACGAATTTTTTTCGGAGACAGAATGTAATGTAATGTGTAATTTGTACATCCTGGCAAGAATGGCCAAGACGTGCTAACGTCCGTTAGACTGGTTTAATTAAATTCGTATAGGAGTATCCAGAACAATCTCTTTGGTCATTGATCTATGCCCACCAGCAAGAAATCAATCTGCTTCTGCCATTGGCGTCTATTAATAGACGACAATGGTTTCTATGGCTTCTGCCCACCAGTGGGCGGAGCAACCGGACTTTGTTGGTAAACACTGGATACCCCTGTACGATTGTGCTTTTCTAATAGCTGCCGTGCAACTTACGACCTCTGGTCCCGGTTACGTTCCGACAGATGTCAACTTGACCGGGATTAAGACCATCGTGTTCCAAGTGAAGGCTGTTGAAGGCGCCATGCTGGCGATACTGAACACTGGCTATGTCTATGGCAATCGGATGGTCGAGATTGTTTTCCGTTCAGGCGGTTCAGATTTTACAGTTGTCAGGTAACCTGTTGCTTGTCATTCTAGATGAACTGCCTGATTTCTAAAGCGTGGTGATGCTGTAAGACAGACAGACAGACAGACGGACAGACAGACATACAGAAAGGCAGGCAGAGGGACAGACAGACAGGCAGACAGACAGACAGACAAACGGACGGACGGACAGAGGGACAGACAGTCAGACAGACAGGCAGACAGACAGACAGACAGACGGACAGAGGGACAGACAGACAGACAGACAGAGGGACAGACAGACAGGCAGCCAGGCAGCCAGGCAGACAGACAGACAGGTACATAATTACGAAAGTTCAGGATATCACAGACATGGACACGGGTCCATTTTTTGAAACCCAACCAATCAGGATTCAGTGGCGCAAAGCAAAAACTTGACCTACCCTCCGTAATTCATTGCAATTTTTTAAAGGTTCAGCCAAATCCAGCATAAACATGAAAATCTCTGCTTAATTTGTAGCAACCCATGTCCATATCAGGGATATTGCATGCAAAAACCGGACTAATCACATTTGCATTTAATATAGTCGGGTTTTTATTGACAGTACAATATTGCATGCAACGGCAATAATTTTTGCATTTTCACGGTTTCATTGACACAATAATAATAATAATAATAATAATGTGATTTTAATAGTGGTTTAATAATAATAATAATAATTGGTTTAGATGGCCAAGTAAGCCTGTGTGAAAGAGAGGGAGAGAGAGCCAGACAGACAAACAGGCAGAGACAGAGAGATAGCGAGAGAGAGAGAGAGACAGAGAGAGAGGCACAGAGAGAGGCAGAGAGAGAGAGAGAGAGAGAGAGAGAGAGATAGCCTTATGGATAAAGCGTCCCTGTGCATACCTGGCAGAAATCTTGCTGAATACCTGTTGGGACGCACTGTATCCTGACTGTAGACACAGTACCTTGGGTCCGGACCTGTGCCGAGTAGCGACAGTGGACTATCTCCGGAACGGAACGGATTTCGTCTGGATGTGGGTGACGTGGACCGCCAATCGCCTCGTCCTTGGAACTGGCAGCATCGTCGGAAGAGGCGCGTTCCTGGTTCACAACGACGCGAAGGCGATCAGCTCTGCGACGGCGCTATCCGTCGGTTCGAACGGGTCCAGCCCGACCAGCTGGATCATTCCGAACCCTCGGAACGGAGAGCAGGGTTACTTCTAGAATTATGAATCTGGGGATGGGGGTGGGGTACAGGTAAATTCTGCGGGTCCTCCACCAAAAGTCTGACAAGCAAAGAGTGTCACCCCACAGCTAAGATTTGGGGAGGGGGTGTTGGGGTGGGCGGGGTGGGGGTGGGTTGTCGGTCTCAAATTGGAGGGTGTTAGGGAGTGTAAAAGTATCCCTGACGGAGAGGGTGATGGCGGTAAATTACATGTAATCCAGAAACTTGAAATCGTTTCGGATTTAGGCCTATATAGGCGCAGATTCTATAGTATACATGTGCGGATTCTGCCTATTACCCTGTCCGCCACAACTATCGGGACCTGAGAAACCGCGGCTGTGATTTATTTGATTTGACAAATGGTAGGGGAAGGGGTTACGATTCGGATCAAGGAGCGACCATCGAATGAGTTCAAAGACATTAAAATATGGCGCTATAGAAGTTCGTGATGATGATGATGACATATGCTCAAATGTTATGAATTGGTTTAATATGATGCTATAATATATATATACATATTATATAACCCTATATAATATTATATTACATATATATAATATATAAAATATATATATTATATACAGTTATACACATATTATGTGTAAAAGGAGTGTGTTCTTTGTTCTGGTTTTAGTTTTCACACAATTACAAATGCCGTTCTCGCCAGAGACGCAGTTTTATGGTAAATCATCATTACTTGTAGGAATATACTATTAGTTTTTAATAATAATTATTTGCCTAACGCTACAGAAAGACCAATATCTCAAGGTATTGTAAGTCTATAATGAAAAACTGCGGATGGTCTTTTTTGTTTTGTCAATCTATACATTCTCGAAGTTTTTGTAGCCTAATAGTTATAGCAAAATTAGGGGAAACTCATTTGCCAGTGGCGGTTCCACGTGGGGGATGATTTTGCGTTCCCCACCAGTTTATTGATTTTTTCGTTCTTTTTTAAAAGTCTAGTAAAACTATAATGAAAAACTGCGGATGACCTTTTTGTTTGTCAACCTATTTCACCAAGAAAAATTGGAACCTTTCACTTTATTTTTCGGCTCATTTCATTAATTTTTTCGTTTTAAAATCCCCACCAGTTTTCCTAGGAATTCATTTCATCCCATCATCAAGAAATCCTGGAACCGCCATCATCATCATCATCATTTTCATCAAATCATCAGTTTCAAATCATCATCATCATCATCATCATCATCATCATCATCATCATCATCATCATCATCATCATCATCATCATCATCATCATCATCATTATTATCATTATTATTATTATCATTATTATTATTATTATTATTATCTTTCAGCATTTGCCGACATCGGCTGCATGGGTGAGCTACAAACGCCGAACATTTGTTTAATTCTAAACGATTTTGAGAGCAATTATCATGCATTTCACAATGTCTCAATCAAAGACTAAGACTATATATTAAGTATTACTATATATATATAGTATATATATATTACTATATTAAGACTATATATATATATAATATACTATATTACTATATTAAGACTATATAGACTAATAGATATAGGCCTAGAATACATGCTTTGAATATGTGTTTCGTGTAGATTTGAAGTTTCCCCAGCCTCACGGTCTGCGCAGGTCCATAGTACCGGAACTGTTCCTCGAAAACCGATCAACGTTCGTCTTCTACGTGCTCAACTACAATTACTCTTTCATCCTGAACCTATGGAACGCCGCCAACGCACCAGAATGGACAATCGACGTGGATTCGCAGTCAATGGCCATTATTCAGTGAGATTTTTGGGTCCCTGGCGTTTAGTCTTATAAGGGGCCATCCAAAAATGACGTGACGCGATTTTGGCAGTTTTTTGGCCCTCCGCCCCCCCCATCGTCACACGTCATCATAAACAGTCAGACCCCTTCAAATATGACGTCACAACGCGTTAACCGCCACCCCACTTGTCGTCTTTCGAATGTCAAAATTAACGTTTCGTTTTAAGATATTCATTATAGTTGAAACAATATTCAGAAACTTTTTTAAAATTATTTTTTAAAACGAAGTGTATAATAATTATAAGTGTAAAATACGTTCAATTTTTGCGGTAAAATAGCATTGCGGTATTAATAAAAATATTTAGAAATATGCGACGTCACATTTTTGGAACCCCCTCCCCCGTCGTCACACATCGTGACAAATGTTTGAACCCCCTAAGAGCGTTACGTCATTTGTGGATGACCCCTAACCTATCTGCAGCTATGCCCAGTGACGTAGCCAGCTTATGCAAAGTGGGGTTGTTAACTGGAGGCACTATGCAACTGAACACTGAAGCCGCGGTCGACCCCCCCCCCACTACCCCTCCTTTAACCAAAAGTCAACTGTTTTACATAAATTGTGTTGGTCATTTTTTTACGTAACAACCAAGTGACGACCTCTTTTTTGCCTGTCAGGAATTTTTGAAGAAGTCTCATAACACCCCTTTCGGGAAATCCTGGCTACGCCACTGCTAAAATTCGACTTAAATTCGACTGAAACTTCAAAGACGCCACATGTAAGAAACGATAATTTTCATGATTTTTATCGTAGAGGCATTCTTGTCAAAATTCAATGTTTGTATCCGAAAAACAGATCTGGGATGGTGGTATCGAACGACAGCCTGTATCCGTTTTCGCAGAATCCAGTCAGCCCTGCTCCCTATTGGCTGTCGTGGTCGGACGGGGTTCTTGCCATCGGAAGAGGCCTGAAAATTGGGGTCAACTGTATCGGGATAGCCTACGAAAAGACGGGACGGAATATCTCTCTGACGAAGATTCGAATTACATACACGGAATACGTGCATATTCCATACATCTACTACATAGGCCAAATAAGTGAGTAATGTGATTATGACAACGACAAAAATGGACGATGATGATGATGAAGATGACAACAACGACGACGACGTATATAGTGATGGCGATGATGGTGATGATGGTGATGATGGTGATTATGACTATGATGATGATGTTGTTGATGATGATGATGATGATACAATCATGCAATAATAATAACAAGAACAATAATAGTAGGGCCTAATAGTATTAATAGGAGGCTAAAAAGCCTGTGTGAAAAACAGAATAATAAAAATACTACTACTACTACTACTACTACTACTACTACTACTACTACTACTACTACTACTACTACTACTACTACTACTACTAATAATAATAATAATAATAAATTAGTTCTAATAATAATTACTATTTCTCGCGTTGTTCGTAGTTTCAAATTTGCTTCATCTGTAAAGTCTCGGCCAAGTGAATAGATGTTGTCCTACGACCATCGACCGATGCCAAGTGCATTGCCATTATTATTATTATTATTATTATTATTATTATTATTATTATTATTATTATTATTATTATTATTATTAGAATGGCGCCATAGAAGCTATGCTTTGCTCATACCGAATGGCATTGGTCAAATTATTATCTTCCTTAGATCTGACTCGCCAACATAACGGCGTCTACCGCGACATATCCGTGAGGAAGTACTCGTCCGGACGTTGCCTTAACAGATGCGAGCTGGAGGAAGTCTGGAACCCGTCGTGCAGTCCCCTGTACTGCGCCCGACACTGTGCCAGCAACGTCCTCTGCACTGCGTTCTGCGTTCGAAATCTGACGACCGCAGACCGCCCGTGCACCTGCGAACTGCACGCCATTCGCGGGGGTCCGCTGTCGACGGGCCTGTTGGTGTCGTCACCCGGGGCTTCCTACTACGTCATGGGGACGCTGTGAACGTTGGCTCTTGGACTCGGTGTTTAATCTAACGAGAGGAAATGAATATTCAATAATCCATAGGATCATCATTGGCGCTAATCTGCAGTATGTTTCTACATGGGCCGGGTTCCCCTATTTCGAGCTCTAAAGATCCCCCCCCAAAAAAAAAAATTGAGACCGACACCCACAATTTTAGCTATGGGACGACCTTTTTTGCTTGTCAGACTTTTTTGGTAGGGAACCCCCAAAATAGAATTTACCGACACCCCCGAAATTGATAATCCTAGAAATAACCCTGGTTACAAGTGAAGATATTGGTTTTGTCGGAGGATTTGTTCGATTCGCTGAGATTTTTACGTATTTATACACCGACTGTGTCCAATAACCAACCGTTCATCGGATTCTCTCAAACGGTGAATTAATATTATAAATGGTTATTCTGTATTCTATAACACCTGTCCGAAAACGAACCAGATAGACCTGTATTGAACTAATTTGCTTGCGTCAGTGAAACCAGCACAAGCTACGGAATAAATTATCATATAGAGTTAACGTGTTAAGTGCGGCTTGCGTATCTTACATAACGACACGTTTCGTCGGCACGTATCGGCACTCGTATGCCAACAACTGCACTTGTCATTCAAGTCGCGCTGGTCGCAAGGAAGGCGGCATTTCCAATCTGTTAAAACTCAAACATGAACAAATCGAACAGGTGATAATATATAGTCCGCCGCGACAGGTCGCAGTCTGACCGCACTCAGTCAGGTTGGGCACGGCGACTGCATGACCCCGCAAATAAGTAGGCTAAACGTTGAGTAGTAAATAGCAAGCAGTATAGTAGAATTCGAACTTCTTTTACACGTCCAAGTTGAAAAAAAATGGCTACCCTAACCACTATCAAGCTTCTTAAGAGAGCAGCCAATAGATTAGAATCTTACGAACGGTTTTATTTTTACGCCATCTTCTGGAGCAAACTGGACGAACTCTTCATCTTGCTTCTACATGACAACCTTACTATTACTATACCTGCACATTCTCTCTCTGTCTCTCTCTGTCTCTCTCTGTCTCTCTGTCTCTCTCTCTCTCTCTCTCTCTCTCTCTCTCTCTATATATATATATATATATATATATATATATACTTTTACATGTACAAGTTGAATATATATATATATATATATTAATATATATTATATTATATATATTAATTAATATATATATATATATATATATATATATATTAATAATGTCTCGGACACTTTTTATCATAAGTCCTTCGGGAATGAAGTACCTATGGCATAATTTTATATATACAATATTATATATATATATAGTATATATTTGCTAGAGTTTTCTTGCGCTTGTTTACGGTCAATTCCATGTCATCCATATTCATAGGAACGCACTAGATAATGCTTTTTCACTTAGCGTGACGGTCGCTAACGATGTATTCGCTAGCCAGCTCTCACCTGCGTCCATGTCAATGCCGCCGTGCCTTGGGTAGCCTCCTTGGTTGTCGGGGGTGGGGGGGGGCGATCTAAGGGCGGCCGGCCCCGAGGAACCGTGTGGGCCGTTGCTAGGGAACATGACCGTGGGCCACTATTGTCGCTCGAACAACGCCGATTAATTACGCGAAGCTGCGAGGCAAAGACCAGTCGTCAATGCTAACGATAGGCAGAGATCATAGTAGTTCGCTTAGTTTGGCAGTGACAGCTAAATTTCTAATTGATCCAAAGGTAGGCAGGAATGTATGCATATGCACATAATAATAATAATAATAATAATAATAATAATTAATAAATTATTATTATTATTATTATTATTAAGATCTTCTATTTATGTTTGAGTTTTCGTGCTTACAGCTTTCTTGAGAATTCCTCAAGTTTTTATATTATTATTATTTTTATTATTATTATTATTATTATTATTATTATTATTATTATTATTATTATTATTATTATTATTATTAGTTACATTGGTTTTCAAGTTTCACACACAAGAAATCCTTCTAAACCACTTTAAATATAGTTACTATTATTATATTATATTATTATAACTATTATTGTTATTATTATTATTATTATTATTATTATTATTATTATTATTATTATTATTATTATAAGAACTTTCAAAAATATAAATGGAGAAGTTACATTGTGTTGTTTAACGTTATCTGCAGTTTGCACACGTAGCACTAAAGGCTTTAAAACGAATAGAATAGGGTTCCTTTAATTAATTATTAGGCCTGAGATTTTTAGCTAATAACTAAACTCATACAGAAATAAAATGAAGTCCTATCTATACGGGATGCCAAATGGTGGTGGTGGTGATGATGATGATGATGATGATGATGATGATGATGATGATGACTATGATGGTCCAGAATTATGGCGTCAACTGGAGGTCATGCGAAGATGACCACTCCCTCAAAATCTCGGAAATCCGTAGACGACTCTGAGGAGAAATGTCCGAACAGTCGGACGATTGCGGACATCACAGCCCGACTGGACGACCGGATGGAGTTCCTGAGGCAATCCGGCTCCACGTCGGACGTCCGCCACAACAACGGGAAACCGGATCTGGACGCTCTGCGGCTGGAGCTGCGGCGGTCCGGAGAGATACTCGCCGAAACGGACAAGTACCTCCGATCGGACCTGCAGTCGGCCGTAATGGACCTCAAGGATTCGCTTCGCAGACATTCAACCGACATACGCAAGAAACTGAAGCGCGACGCAGTGGATTATGGGGAAGACGAAGGTGAGAAATTACCTGGGCAAGCATTTCTGGCAGGGACGTCATTGGGGGGGGGGGTGGTGCAGGGGCCGTTACTCCAATGATTTTTAGGGGGGGAAGTTTTCGCGATTTTTAAGAAAAAATCATTGTGCTCTCAATTTAATTTTCTGCCACCACTCCTACCCCCCCCCCAACACGCCACAGGCACCAAATACCCTAGGTACGCCCCTGAGAACTAGTTGTTCTTCTGGTCACTCGAATTGGAAATAATACGATATATCACACAGATAGACATATCCATTATCCAATCAATCGTTATTATCGGGATATTGTCGAGAGCACTTTGAGGATATATTGTTGATCCAAATCCCTCTGTCAAACTGCTCTCGACTGCTGATTATGTACAGTATACGCTCTTCAGATGCGATACAGGTAAAGGTAGTCCCATACTCGAACGAGCGTAGGGTTTCCGGCGCTGATCTCGGGGCAACCGGTTAAGGGGTTAAAAAAATAACAAACGGGTGTCTTCTTATCCAGAACCCAGATCCAGAAGCGAGCTGGAGCGCCTGAAGGAAACCAGTTCCGACCAACAGTCGCTGGCCGAGATAGCGGCGGAGATGAAGGAGCTGGAGGCGATGGCGACGCGCATGACCAGTCAAGTGGATCGGTTGTCATTGGCTATCGAGGCAGCCAATCGCGACGCTCTGGAAATCGAAGATCACCTGAGCAGGGTTAATGAACCGTGGAATTGATTGTTATGATGTTTTTTTATACTAAGAATGATTCCGATATAATTAATTAATTAATTATATCGGGATATTATTATTATTATTAATCGGATGCCAGGCTGCGTTATGTGTTCTCTGTGTGTTTAAAGACGCGCGCGTATCAAAGACACTAAGTCTACTTTATGTTATTCCTTAGAGTCAGACCCTGTAATTAAATTGTAACATTTAATTATTCGGATAATCTCTTTTGTTGATATTTATGCTAGTCTATATCATTGTTGCTTTTCGTGACATCATTTTGCATCATGACAGGAGATATCATTATTATCATCTACAGTAGGCCTATCATCGTTGTCATCATCATCATCGTCGTCGTCGTCGTCGTCGTCGTCATCAGTTAATTAAGCCTAATGAGTCAATTGTTGTTGTTTTGGAAACAAAGGATCTGGAAAATTCGGAGGAGGAGAAGATGAGGAGAGAACGACTCCAAAGAGAGGAAGAGGAGGAGAAACGCCGACTGGAGGAAGAAGAGATGGAAATAAGGAAGATGAGAGAGGAGGAAAGAAGAAGAAGAGAGGAAGAGGAGGAGAGATTGAGGAAAATAGAGGAGGAGAGGTTGAAAAAAGAGGATCCACGTCATTGGCAAAACGTCATCATGTGAGTTGACTTTGTAATCTGAATTCATATCAATATTAGTAATATAAATATACGAGTAATATATATATTAATAATATAATATATTAGCAATATCAATATATTAGCTATATATATTAGTAATATAATATATTAGTAATATAAAAATATTAGTAATATATATATATATTAATAATATAATATATTAGCAATATAAATATATTAGTTATATATTAGTAATGTAATATATTAGTAATATAAATATAATAGTAATATATATATATATGCTAGTAATATAATGATGCAAAAATGTGATAAAAATTCAAGTCTATGTAGATTTATGTATGTAAATTCATTGAACATAAAAAGTACGGTCGCATAAGTCGGACTTCATTGTACATAATGTATGCATTAAATGTATACATGTACACATGTATACATTAAACCTCAATGCATCGTCAGGATAATACGCTATATAACACAAGGCATTTAACATATAAGTTAATTTCGTCCATTCGTTTGTGCTTAACTGACGTACTTACTTACCTACTGCTAGAGAGCTTCTATAGCGCCGTTTTACTGATACTCTGAAGCTTCGAGGCGGCCGCCGAAGAGACGGACGCGCTCGGCAGCGGCGTGGCGGCGGTGGCGAGGGTCCCTCCCGGCGTCTCTCTCGACGGGCCGCAGCTGTCCTGCTCGACCGTCGACCTACTGTCGAACGCCTATCCGCTGGCGGAGTACGAGGAGCTGGTCAGCAGTATGGTCAGTCTGAGGCCAGCCAATGGCCGTGAAATCCAGTTCGAGGTGAGGAGAACGGGTGTTGTAGTAATTGGGGGTGGGGGGGTACGTCGACATCTTTGTGTAAAAAAAGTTTCCCCTTCGACAAGCAGAAAAAACGTCGTAAATTCACGTATTCCCTGCGATCTTACTATCTAATCGTCCCCTCCCAAATATCTCAACGGTCTTGCGCAATAGGAATAGGGGAACCTCCCCCCGTACTCCTCTTCCTACACCGCCAATGTACCAATGTATTATATATATATATATATATATATATATATATATATATATATATATATATATATATATTATATATATATATATGCATGAAAATGGCAGTTTGAAGATGTTTCACAACAGATATATATATAGTGTCTAAAAATGTCAATAATAAGTTAAATAATAATAATAATAATAATAATAATAATAATAATAATAATAATAATAATAATCGCGTATCCGTATATAGAACGCTGTTTGGTTGGCGCTTCCATTTGCTGCCGGACCTCGAACCAGAGAAACGGTTATCAGAATACAGAGGATACAGCGCCGACCAGCCACTCCGCCGGAGAAATCGGACGAAGAGAAATTGCCAGAAGAACAAACAGACGAAGGAGAAGATACAGAGAACAAGACAAACAGAGACCAAGGAACAACGGAGTCGAACAAAGAGGAAACAGGAACAGCTGCATGGGAAGACACTCTGACCAGAGATACTACAGTCGAGGGCCAGGTTTTTATGCACTCTCACATTCAGAATAATAAATAAAAATTATATATATATATATATGTGTGTGTATACAATGTTATACATATACAGTAGAACTTTGTTATGACGTAGGCTACTTAGCGGGTCTGTAGATACATAGAATAATTTAGTACGGTATATCCGAAGTACGTTATACCATTCAATACGGTAGCGCGTCACACAGGACCGTACAGTTCAGTACTTTATAAGTGAGCATATAGGTCTTACGCTATTGCCGAGTCCGTTATAACGAAGTTCTACTGTATATATATCTATATATATATATATATATATATCATGTATATATATATATTTCATGTATATATATATATATTTCATGTATATATATATTGCATGTATAGTACTTTAAAGGTTTCGGAGAGCATTCTTCTAGAATCTAGGTAGGCCTATATTCAACAAATAAATATATTGAAATTATTGGATTATACTAAAATGGGCATTACCACATACAGTATAGGGTCATAAAACAATTAGCTGTGTTGACGCCATTTCTTGGTAGTATTTGCTACGTCTTGTATCATGTAAAAACTGTCGGAACTTTTCAAAAATAATAATTCTAAACTAATGAAATTTTGTCCCAAATGAAGGAGCATTTTCGATTTGTGGAGACATACTTGCGCCACCTACCGGCCGACGGGATAAACATCGTCGTGTTGACACGGTTCAAGAGAGACCACCAGACATTCAACAATAGAGGTGGAAAACTGGTATCAACGCTGGACCACAGGGTGTCAATAGTGTGTCCTAAGAATGGCTTCCGACTTACGACCGATATGTCTATGCAGGTAACTTACTGTACAGGTATAGGCCTAATCAGGTGATGTTGCCATACAGGTAATCAGGTACTGCGACGAATGAGGAACTGTTTGCTTAATAAGTAGCCTATATAAGGAAAGTCTCAAACTGTTGAATTTTTAGTTTTAACGATGGTTTTGAGGATTTGAAATCTAAAAGCCCGGTTGCTCCTTTTATCATATTTAGATCTTCTGACAAGCGACAAGCGCCACATCCTCAGTTCCTTTAATTCCTTCACTATCTTCCGAAGCCTTTAGACCTAAACTCAAACCCTTCCTATTCCAAAAGTCATTTCCCCCATATAGCTATAACAGCCCAACCCGCCACATCATGGACTCACTGACCTTTGCCCGGCCGACAACCCACGTTGCCTATAGCTATTTCCAGAAAGATTAAGCGCATAAGAATAAGCAGCTACTACTGTACTACTTCCAACGCGCTATATAAATTTACGAGATTTTACTTACTTACAACAGTGGCGAACCCAGGATATTCATATTTATATTTATATTCATATTCATATTTATGTGCCAAATAGTATTTCGTTAAAAGTATGCGCACGCTATGGCTACCGAGTATCCTGTACTTTGTGTTCAGACAATTCCCTTGGATACAATGGCCATTGCTGGACTCAAGGAAAGGTTTGACGGGTGCGACCAGCTCTTAGGAACAAGCCCAATTGTGCGTCTTACCGCCTCCAACAAGCCCAACAAGTCTCTGAGCTATCACGTCACCCAACCGTCGGGAGGCAGCAAGACAAAGCGAACCAGAACAGCGGCTGGGAACGGTAAAGACAGCGAAGGCAGAGAGACATCGTTACCAAAACCCGGAAGGACCAATGCAATCCGCGACCGAAATCACGGTACGGGCATTGTGAAGTTATATCTTGGTCCGGTCAGTCCATGTAGATTGCCCAAACTTGTTCCTTATTCGAAGTTCTCTGGCCTAGATCTAGAGGCGAGTCTCGAGTCAGATTGTAATTAAGAAAAAAGCACGCAACAGAGGAACTTTCATGGGTGGTGATTTCCATCGCTGGGTGCAGTGGCGGTTCCAGGGTTTCTTGGTGGGGGGGGGGGGGTTAAATGTTTTAATAGAAAGTTGGCGGGGGGATGAAAAGAGAAGGGGAAAATCAATAAACTTTGCCGAAAACGCTGACAAAAGAAAATGTTTGTTCCCTAATTTTACTACACTTTGCCCAAAAATAGGTTGACAAGCAAAAAAAGGTCATCCGCAGTTTTTTCCCAGTTAGTTTACTAGACTTTTACCTACAAATAGGTTTCACAAGCGAACAAAAGTCCGGAAGTCCGGTGGGGATGCATCTCCGCTCATCCCTCACGTGAACCGCCACTGGTTGGGTGACTTCGGTAAAATTGTCGTATCTTAGTAACCAATGTAGCAAAAACTTCCAAATATGTCAAAATGGGCATAGGAAAGCGCTTGACAATTAATATCTAATAACTTTTTAAAATGCGTGAAAACCCGAGTGTGGGAAACCGCCCCTTTTGAGATACAAGAGTTAAAGTATTTTTGTCCTTTCAATGTTAGACTTTTACTGAAGAAAAGAGGTCGAATTTTTCTTTTAAAAATACTATTTCATGCAGACGAAGATGGCGAAGTCGATTTTGTGACCCTTTTGACGAAGGAGAGCATGGGCAGGGCGTGGAGGGCGAGAGAAGACGTAGCGATTGAGTTCCATAAGGACGTCGCAACATTTCAACTTCCAAACGTAGTCGAAAGGTAATCTAAAACACATTATTTCAACGCTAGAGTCAGACTTCGACCCATGTCACAGAAATGGACATCCATAGGTTGGGTCGACCCATGGGTTGGGTCAGAAATTTTCATGCTTGCGGGGGGTTGGGCTGGGTAAGGAAATAATTCGATTGATGTATAGAAGGCTATAGATATGCAAACATAGTTGACCATTTTTCGTGGCATTTCGAACGCTCTAGAATACAATTGAGACCGAATATACTGGTTATTCTAGTAATGTTTGATGCAATGAAGATGGGGACACAAGAAAATGTGGATAAAATTCGTTTCAACAGTCTTCTGAATTTTGCATATCAATAGCCTTCTGTACATCAATCGTAGAATAGTATAACTAATGAAAACATGAAAACATACAGTATTGGTGTTCTTGGTTGTGATTGCAATGTTTTAACAAGCCTTAAACTTCGTTTTGCTTCGAAATCTACGTGTGTTCACAATTTTTTAGCAGTAGGCCTACTGTTAATGGCACCTCTTGTATTTTTACTCAGAGAAGCTCCAAGTTTGAAAGAACATTGTTCTAAGGTTTCTTAATGCTAAACCAAGCGCAATATTACGTTGAAATGCAAGAATCGAAACAAAGCACGTATTTTCTATAGTGCAATTCCCCCCCCCTGTTTCGCTTGCAGGTTCGTTCTCCTGAGAACCGGTTCTCGTCTGGAGCCTTCGGATCTCGTCAAGGTCGCCGCGAACCTCGAGACGTCACTACAGGAAAAGCCGGTCGCCATCTTGGTTCGCCAGAACTCCCAGGATGCAGCGCGCGTCGCCGTCGAATGCTGCAAGCGAGACAGCGTCGACCGAGTCGTCCAGAAACTCAAGGACGAAAGTTCTCTCAAGGTCAAGGACCCGCAGTCGTCTGTCTCCGGGAGGGTGACGTCATCGAGGTCGGGTTCAACCCGAAGGGCAACGTGGACTTCGTCGACCGGCGGGTCCGACTTCTGGTCTTCTTCTCCAACCTGCCGTCGACCTGCCGGACGTTGGTCGAGGTCGAGGAGGTCGACGTCTTCGCCCAGAACGCGCTCGACCATTTTCGCGGCAGCATGCGCCTGAAACTGCGCGGAAGGAACTACCAGGCGCCATCGAAGTTGCAACCGAACAACATCAACAACAACAACAACAACAACGGAATGAAATTACTCTGCGAGTTTTACATCGTGTTGCCAAAAGTAGGTCCACATGACGAAATTCTGTACTGCAACACGCAAACTAAGGGGAAATTCAGGGTGGTGGTTTCCAAAACAGGGAGACTTCGGTAAAATTGTCACAGCTCAGTAACCACTGTAGCAAAATATATCGAAATGTGCGAAAATGAACCGCCTACATGAACCTATAAAGCGGATTTCAAAATATATATATATATTATTAGTAGATCAATTAATTATTATGGCTTAGCTTTCTAGCCCCCTTCCTCCCCCTCCCAATCCACGTTCATTTCCTTAGCATTAGTCAATGCTCCTTGGGGTTTTTTTCTTTTAGCCGCAGAAGGAGCTGCCTGAAGTGAAGAAGATACGCTTACCAATCAAACCGGACGGTATAGGATTACTATCATGCCTACAGTATATATACTTGTTTTCCAAAGGCTCGAATATTGGGGCTATATAAATTTCACGAGACAAGCTGTCGGGGTCTGACTGCATACATATACTGCGCTTTGACAGTTGAGTATCTATAAGAACTTTGTATTCGTTGTTTTCTTTTGCAACCTTTAACCCCTTAACTGGGCAACTATTTGTAACTCAATGTAAAATGGACGAGCGTTACTCGGAGCACCCAGTTAAGTTAATTTCAATATATCTGCAGCCTATTACAGGGTGGCGCAAAAAACCGAACTAGTCGCATTTAGGTTTGCATTTAATATAGTCCGGTTTTTGCGCCATCCTGTATATATGATAAGCGATGATAATATAATAAATTTAATCAGTACATCTTTCCACAAAAATTTAATTAATTTGTTAAAATTAAAATCGTAGACTGTTCTGAGGCTACCTTTTTTTAAAGGTCCACTGTCAGAGGAATACTTCAATCAGTTGTCTGTCGACCTTGGCGATGAGTGGTGCCAAATGGCGTCTCACCTGAGGATTAGCAAGGCGTCAGTACAGCGCATCATCACCACCTATGCTCACCTGGATGGCGTCGAGGCAACTCGGAAATCAATAAAGGACGTCCTAAGGGAATGGTTCCTGTCGTCAACGAAATCGAAAGACAAGGTAATCAACATAAGTGCTTCCCAGCAGCTGGGGCGTAGCGACGGGGAGGGAGGGGGGGGGGGCGAGGGTCATCATCTTCTCCTTGTTCGTTCATGATCTGAAGTTAAGGTGACAGAATGAATTTCTTTTCTCCAACCCACGTCAATCTTCTGTCTTATTGACTGCTGCTGACATCTGCAGTCCTCTCCACTCTTCCACACGTCATCCGCCCATCGTCTCCCTGAAACGAATGCATTTGTACAATACAAATAAAACCAGTTTTATGAAAATTATCATATATGAAGATACAGGGTGGCGCAAAAAAACCGGACTAGTCACATTAGGTTCGGCATTAAACATAGTCCGGTTTTTTGCGCCATCCTGTAAGTAATTAACAACCGTTTCCGTATGGCTCGGCGTAGACAGGATTAACTGAAAGCTTGTCGCATTGTCACGTGACTTGTATGATATGTCCATCCAACGATAATACTGTGCATAGGTTGAGGATCTTCGGATGGCGTTGCTGAATGCTGGAAGGAACGACCTGGCGGAGGAATTAGTGACTAAAGGTCGTGAACTTCGGCAGGACATCGAGCGAAGACAACAGGGTAATATTTGATTGTAACCGCGTGGCCAAATTTCTTGCCAACTTTTTTCAACTACTGGGTGGCGCCATAAAAACCGGTCTAGTCACATTTAGGTTTGCGTTTATAATAGTCCGGTTTTTTGCGCCATCCTGTATAGCGTCTCCATATATATATATATATATATATATATATATATATATATATATAATAATTTCCCACCAAATGTGTGTGTGCGTTTTCTTCAGCTAAACAGCCTATCTTTCCCACTCTAGAATGAGCTTATCCATGGGCGGCTCTACAGGGGCACAGGGGGAGCACCGTGCCCATCCACCCCCCCCAAAAAAAACTTGCCAATTTCTCATCATAACCAAAAGCTGAATAGCTATAAAGGAACAAATACCAAACCAATAAAATCAGGAACATGCAGGGGAGGGGAAAGGAGGGGAGAAAAGGGGCGAAGGCAGAACGGAGAGTGGAAGAATACGAAGTCCCCTCCCCGTCCAAACTGAACTCCTGGCCAGTGTTTATTCTAAACCTCCTCTGGGGGAATTCCCTCCAACACGTTTGAAATTTACCCCCTTCCCCAAATTTTGACATTTTGACAAGTAGTATGACCTCCCTAATGTCTGCCCCCCCAAAAAAATTAAACTCTCTCCACCCAATGTCTAGGTGGCTAGAATAAACACTGCTCCTGGCTCCGCCCCTGTTTGTTAATCTAGACTTGGTGGATTTTCAGAGGCGAACCTCAACAAATGCGTCCGGGCGTACTGCAACAGTCCGGCGGCGGTACGGTCGTGGCGTACCGTGGCAAAGGCACTGGGACTGCGCGAAGAAGACGTAACAAGAATAGCCGGAGACCAGAAGGAGGCTACGAAGGAAATGGCCAGTGCTATGCTCCACAGGTGGAAGGAGCTACGCGGCAGTGCAGCGACGAAGGAACATCTGATTGTCACACTAAGAAAACTGAAGCTAAACGAAGCTGCTGGTAGGTCGATCAATCAATCAATCAATCAATCATTCATTCATTCATTCATTCAATCAATCAATCAATTAATCAATCGACCGATCCATCAGTCGGTCAGTCAAATGTAGTCTACAGAGAATTTGAATAGCGCCAAATTTCAATATTTCACTAGAAAAAAATTAATGTCATAGATCCTGTAAATTCGCATCCTGCTAATCCAGAGGTGGATTCAGTGTTTATTCTAGGCCTGGTTTTTTTTTTGGGGGGGGGAATCCCCTCAAGTTTTAAAATCACCCCCAACAATTTGTATATGTTGGTTTGGGGATGGCAATTTCCCCCCTCCAAAAAAAGATTGGAGAGACAAATCTTGTCCCCCAAACATTTCAAACTCCCCCTCCCAATGTCAAGGTGGCCAGGGTGGATTTCACGGAAAAATTGCTAACCACGCAGCAAATATAGAGACAGGGAACTGGTCCGATAACTCTACCCTACTAGAGTCATTTAGAAACGCAAGATACACTTTTAAATTATAACACGTGTCCTGCTGTTTCAGGTAATGTCAGTCTGACTCGTTAGGTGTCTGAATTGCTTTCACTGTCCACGTGACTTGTGGAAGGCAAGGATAATGCAGCCAAGAAATCTGAAGCACTTTTATAATTATATTAAACGTGGTTATTAATTTAAAATAGATTGAAGATGATTGACAAATATGTGAAGATAGACGATAAATTGCGATATATATATATATATATATATATATATATATATATATATATATACGCACACACAAATATATATGTATTATATATATACACATATATATATATTATATATATGTATATTCTGAAGTTTATATTAGCGAAATTCATCTCAAGAAGATTATATTTTTATGCGTTACATTATCTACATCACATTGCATTGCATAGCATGCGAAATGAAAATGTGGTAAACGTTAGAGTAACACCAAGAGTTAGCCTACGTTACTTCAATCTTTTACTTGAATTTGTTTAGAGCTTTAACAAAATGCGTATGGATTCCGGCCTATGAGACATTTGTTGCTGTAACCAACGTTGCAATGGTGTGTGTGTGATTGTGTGAGGCTGCGTTGTCAGGCAGTCATTGCATCGACTGTGTCTGCAATGTCATCCGAAAGTTTCTCAACGTAAGAAAAATTAACAACTGAGTTGATATTTGACGAATGATAACTGGACACATGTACAAACTGCAGGTGTTATCCTATCTGATTTCAAGGTGAAAATTACATTGACTTAGATCTGAAGTCGATTTACCCCCACCCCACCCCACCTCCAGACCTGGGGTCAGAATAAAACACTAGCGCTATGAAGAGTCTTACTATGAGAGCTAAACGCCTACTTGTTGTATATTCGTCTGTTTTTTTCCCCGACTGAAAACCTAAAATCGAAACCAAATTACCTTCGTCTATAAGTGACGCAATTTTCGCGAAAATAATAATCAACAAACACATTTTCCTCAGACGGTGTTATTCCACATTCGTTGAATTATTAGCGTTGACCAAATGTCCGGCTGCGATCTTCACGCTAGGCACGAAGCGTGAAAAACTGTGATCAACACAATATTTTTTAAAAAACAAGTTGAAAGCGGGTTTTTATGGCGATATAGGAGCGTGTCGGGTGCCAGATTGCGTGGACAATCATGTCTGATTTCGAGGTGAAAATTACAGGGAATTTGTCTGTCATCTGAACAGCGACTTCCAATAGGAAATGCCGTCAAAAGCTTTTCGCGAATCAGTGAACTAATATATAAATTGCGTGCAGCCAACTGGAAGACTCGACAACATTATTACTGGGTAATCAGAAACAAATACAGGAGACTGCATTACACGTACTCACTGCACGCTGACTGAAGGTCGCTGTGAAAGTTAGGCCTATAGGGCTAGCCGTGGTCGAGAACAACAGTTTATTGTGCAGGAATTTTTTTTGGAACGAATGGTATTTTGTCACGGATGCAAGAGAGTCGAAGAAAAGTTACAGGTTTTAGAGCTAAGTTTCTAAATTTGAAATATTTTGGCTAATATTTCACCAATGTTATGCCAAATGTCATCATACGCAGCGTTGTCTTTGAAATGTCCTCATAGATTGAAGATTGGCAGATAAAGGGAAATTAAGAGGAATGGATTAAGAAAATGCCGTTAACAATAAACTGGATTTAGACTGCATTATTATTATTATTATTATTATTATTATTATTATTATTATTATTATTATTATTATTATTATTATAGCTACTATTATTATCAGATCGACCTAATTGGCGTTGTTCGACCGGTTCCCGTTAGAACACCGATAAATTGATAGCAGCGTTAAGCTACGAAGGTAAAACGCGGGTCTAAGAGAAAGCAAAGGCAAACGATTTTAGATTAATGGCGTAAGCCACCTGTGTCGCTGCTTGCCTAGTTCACGGAGATCAGCGACGGAAACCCTACGCTCGTTCGAGTACGGGGCTACCTTTAACTTATTATATTTAGTAGGCCCTCACATACACAATGCTAATAGTACATCGGGCAAAGTACAGTGTATACGGGACATCTGTTTTTTTAGCACAGCGGTATGCGGTATACAAAATGGATTTTTCAGAGGGTACGCGAAAGGCAGCGGATTTCTTATGCATTGATGTTTGACAGTAAGAAATTTCACAATATTTACAGAAGTTCTAAGAAATTCCAAGCGGATTTTATCCTCGAAAGTTGCAAGTACTTTTATATAATAAACTGTCGAAGAATGAATCGTGTCGTGTATCACAGATTTTATGGACAAAAAAATATTATAAAATCGATTCGCTGGGTGAAGGAAGACAATGGAAGGAGTATTGATCAATGGATGTATATTGATGCGCAAACATTTCAACGAATTGAGCAAATTATCTGATGAAAACCACATTTCCCTTTGTCCCCATCTTCATTGTTTTAAGTCCTTCTTGCATAGTCAATATAGCTAGTCTAGATTTTGTTCTACAGCCTTCGAAATGGGACATCTCACGCGTGTACTGTAATTTATTCACGATGTAAGCAGGGGCGTAGCGACGGGGAGGTATATCGGTCTATATACGCCCCAAAAATCAGGCTACCTTAATGTTGTTTTTAAAGATTTTCAACGTTTTTAAAGATTTATACCCCGAAATCACATTATACCCCTCCTCCAAAACAATTCCTGGCTACGCCCCTGCATCATGTAAGCCTGCCATAGCTTATATAGTACGCAGTGACGAAAGGGTTAAAATTACTTTGGAAATTAGACATACACGGGGTGGTTTCGAAAAGTGTATGAAAGGGTTTGCCGCGGGAAGCGTACGCCAATCAAACAGGTTGGAGCCACTGGTTTAGCATTATCCAATTTAGCATCGTTTAAGTGTCTCCATTTAAATCAATACTCACTCTTGCAGTAATTGCTGAATTTCATCAGCTCTATTTTTATTGTATTTTCAAACAAATTTAATACTGTAACATAGTGTAACTTTGACAAGCTTTGTTAAAAGTCAAATGAAATAACATTTCTATCACTCGTAAAGTTGATTAGCGTCTGCCATTTCGAAGAGGACGCCTTCAAAATTCTTTCTAATTTAGGAATCAATGTGAATTTCGAATATATTCTGTAAAGAAAGCAACAAAAACAGCGACACTCATATAGAACATCTCTGCACTAAAGTATGGAAAAAGTACTCATTATCGATTGATACCAGTACTTGAGAGATCGCGATAACTTGATTAGCACCACAAGTCTTGAGCTTTTGAGCTTTAAGCTGCAGTTGTGTTAATGAAAGTCTCTTGCAATTCTAAACAACGTGTTACACTATCGAGATCTGCGTACTTATATAAGCAGTTACACGTTCGATCATTTTACCGTATAGAGTATAGACTACTAGTATTAAATCAATTCATATAGTGTACTGTTTCACGGACAAACGTACCGACATAACGCAAATACAATTTGAAAACAACAGCTTCAACTAATAGGGGAAAAGGTAATACTGACTTCCCCCCCAGAGGATTTTTCCCTCCTAGGCAGTAGCCTAGTTTTGTCTGTGCCACAAACTGCCTCCAATTTCATTAATATGCGATTACTATATAAATAGACAAGTAGGTCTGTATCGATGTTATTAGGCAATTCTTAACATTGTGTAGAAAAAGAAAGAAAACGATATTGAACACGACCCCATATCTTTGTTTGCTATCAACGGTAAGGCCTCTGTGGTGCGGCGATGTAGCCAGTCTACCCGTGTTCGATTGTATAGAACTCGGGAAAGATTGTATGGAAAGATTGTATGGATTGTATGGAGTTTAATGCACGTCTGGCATTCAGAATGAACACCGTCACGTATTGAACGTCACTATATGGTTTGCGTAGCACCCTTCGATGCCTCGCAGTGCCATAAATAAATGCGCTATATAAATGGAACTTTTCGGACATTAAAAATTTTAATCGGATAAAATGGTTAAGGGGCTGTCCATTAATTACGTCAACAATTTAGGGGGGAGGGGGTTTGGAAAAGTTTGACAGTTGTTGACAGGGGTGAGGGGAGTCAAGAGAAGTTGACGTCAGCAATTTCACTTTTTTCAAATAATCAAAAAATAGGAAATTTCATAGAATACTACTTATTACAATGGAAAAAAGCATTACAAAAAGGTCATCACCACCACATTTTGACACTCGATGAGGAAAAAATGGAAAAATGGTCATTACTACAAAAATAGTAACTTCGTTATTGGGACCTGTCATTGATCTTGGGGGGGGGGGGGTCAAGAGTTGTTGACGTAATTATGGGGGGGTTAAGTGAAAGTTGACAGTTGTTGACAAAAGGGAGGGAGGGGGTCAAAAATTGCCCAAAAATTGTTGACATAATTAATGGACAGCCCCTAATTAGGATCTCAACATACGTCCCGAGCAATTATTCGTAACTAGATTTCTTTTTAAAATAAATATATCGACGCCATCTTGTCCGTATCTAAAACTTACCGATTAACGTATCGACTCTCGCCAGCCAAGGTTTGGTTAGACACATTTGGCCTAAATGCTGGTCGATCGTTTGCCTGCTTGTCTCTTGCCTTGCCCGGTTCGATACAGGAGATGGGAGATGACATCTTAATAAGAAAAGTACACGGTTACAGGTTTACAGATCGTAATGAATGAATAGAATAAGTAAATAAGTAAGCAAAAATCTTGTAAATTTATATAGCGCTTTAGAAAGTAGTACAGTACTGTAGTAGCTGCTTATTCTTATGCGCTTATTAATCTTTCTTGAAATACAGTAGCTATAGCCAGAGAGTCCAATCTTGAATCGTTCGCAAGGAAACTTAAAACTTATTTCTTCGAGACATCGTATTAGTGTAAAGCGCTCTAGCCTTTGACTTTTCGTTCATGGTTTTTGCGCTATATAAATCGACTTTTTAACCTAACCTAACCTAAAGTGGTTTGTCGGCCGAGTAAAGGTCAGTGTTCGAAATACATCTTAACAGAAATTAATAAATTGGCGCTATAGAAAGTCAGATACATTACTCGTCGTATGCAGCTGTTTCAGAAAAGTTGACAACAGTCTGAGCAAAATATTGAAAGATGAATGCTTCTATAGCGCCAACGTTTAATCCGGTTATATCTTACTCACGCAAATTACTCGTATTTTAGCCACTCACTGATGTTGTACTAATGAGCATCTATTAGTCTCTTAGCAATTAATATACAGTAGGGCAACCTAAAAGACACTGAGATTCGTCCTAAAGAAATGTGAAACACATTCCCACTATGGTAATGTAGTGATCTAATGTAATAATGGCAATTATGACTGAATTTTAAGCTGTTTAACCCCTTAACTGGGAATCCCGGATATATCCGTCCATTTTACATTGAGTTACAGTTAAATACACGGTTAAGGGGTTAATAGGATTTCTCGTGTGCTGAAAACCACTGTCGTCTCTCTATTCCAACTTCCGTTTGTTCGCTACAGATTCTAGAAAAACAAACACAAATTGCAGTATACCGTACAATGACAAAAACGTATTAAATTTCACGTCTTCGTAGTTTCTTATACTACAATCACCACCCATGAATCATATTAACCCCTTAACTGGGGATCCCGGATATATCCGTCCATTTTACATTGAGTTACAGTTAAATACACGGTTAAGGGGTTAACGTATAAATGCGCAATATAATATCCCATTGAAGTTATTATGACAGCCTCTTAAAAAGTGAAGGACGGATGCTAGAGGCATAATAGAAGTCTATCCCTACGTTGACCTGCTCAAGTTACTTTTAAACGCATTTAGGCCTACACCAGGGGCGTAGCGACGAGGGGTATATCGGTATATACCCCCCCAATCAGACTACTTTAAAATGTTCAAAGTGTTCTTTAAGATTTTCAAAGTTTTCTAAAGATTTATTTATCCCCCCCCCAATCACATTATAGGCCTACTCCTCCGAAATCAAATTCCTGGCTACGCCTCTGATTTACACCGCGGTAGCATTTAATAAGCTGCTTGCCGTCGTTGCCGAAGTCGTCGCCGTGTTCTCCGCCGTAGTCGGCGTAGCAGGAACACTTGTCGCAGTTGCAGCTGAAGTCGACGTTGCGACAGGTGAAACAGGTCCTCGGACAGCCCGGACAGCAGCATTCGTACATGGACGACCCGCGCGGCGGCCACGACTCGACGACCCGACCCAGAAAGACGACGCAGCAGACGACGACGGCGCAGCACGCGGAAACGAGGCGAGGCATGGCGGCGGCGGCGGCGACCACACTGCGCATGCGCAATAGGTCACGATTATATGAGTTAATAGCACGGCTGGGGGGCAAGGCATCGGCTGAAGTTGGAATATTATTTTGAAATCAATCAATCAATCAATTAATATTTAAATTGATGAATATATATTAGTGTTTTTTATCATTATCTCAAGGGATCCCGTTTTATCCGGACACAGTAGGCTATATATTATATAAAAACATATATATATATATATATATATATATATATATATATATATATATATATATATATATATATATATATATATAGTCGGTATAGTATGTATGTATATATATATATATATATATATATATATATATATATATATATATGTGTGTGTGTGTGTGTGTGTGTGTGTGTGTGTGTGTGTGTGTGTGTTGGCTATATAAAAATATATGTGCAATAATCGTACATGTATCAATGTATACGATATTCTCTCGAGTATTCCTATACAGCTCCGGCGACACTATGACGATGTCCGCATAGCGACAGCATTTATATAGCGCCAGTTTTGTTGTGGCGCATCAGGTCATTATTCGCGTGGGACGCGGGGTGGGTGGGGATGGTGCGAGGGGGGGTGACACTGCCGCCTACGTAGGGTTGCTTGATTCTGCAGCCTGTAATTAGACAAACCACCGGATGCCAACGTCGGATTGACTGGTCGGGGGTGGGGGAGTGGAAGCGGAAGAATGACAGGTTGGCAGAATGACAATCGGTCTGTGTCTGACTTTGTCTGACTAGGCGGATGATCTAGTCAGACATTGTCAGGCGATCGAACAGGTCTGTTTACCAGAACAGAACGAAGTTTCATCCGCGCCGGAAATAGCCACATATATGTATATATATATATATATATATATATATATATATATATATACATATATATATATATATATGGGCTACTGTAAATAAATATATATATATATATATTGGGGATAGTCTCTCGAAACAAAAAGAACATTATATTCCAATTATGACCGCTAGGAGGCGGGTGCAGGATCTAGATATGCCTGAAACCTACCTGTTATAGCAATCAAACTTGTGATTGAAATTCTATCATGAGAAATTGGTTGGCACAAAGCGCACAGAATGCAAGAATTTTCATGGCTATCAATCTTAGATTCTTGCATAAGCATAACTTTCTATCAGGCCCCCAGGCTCAAGACCACGCCACCACTTTTTGAGAGGCTACCGCAGGAAAGGGGAAGGGGGCGGTGAAGGAGTTGGCCTCCACTTTTTCATCCAAGTTTACGCCAATGCATTCTTAAATTGCTTGTCGTCCAACTTTACGAACTTTGTGGTAGGCCTAATCATGGACTGAAGATGGAAAAAATTATAAATAATCGAAGATCTCTGTCTGATAGTTTCGATCATAGTGGCGCTATAGAAGTTGATTGATAGATTGATCAGCTCATTAACTAAAATCCGCCTATATGCATATATGTAGAAACCGTTAAAATATATAAATTCAGTGAACAATGTTTCGCCAAAAATAATTATTTATTGAACAGAACTGAAACAGTTTTTAAAAGAGTACGTAGATTATTTGGCATTTCACTTAATTTATTTGACCTAACCTATTTTAACACAAAAGGTCCTATTAAGCCATACTATAAATCCAGTTATTATTATTATTATTATTATTATTATTATTATTAGTAGTAGTAGTAGTAGTAGTAGTAGTAGTAGTAGTAGTAGTAGTAGTAGTAGTAGTAGTAGTAGTAGTAGTAGTAGTATAGTAGTTATCAAATTCCTTGCAAATTATATGTAGAATATGATATTTTGTGTTTAAAGTTATTGCGCTAAAGCACCACAAACCAGACAAACATGAAACACCGATTCAATGACTTTATGCCACCAGCATAAGCGTAAACTTCTATTAGACCTCTAGGCTCCCCCAGCCCCCGACCCACCCCACCCCCACTTTTTCAGAGGCCGCCATAGGGAAAAGGGAAGGTTTATGGGTGGCCCACCTGTACACGCCCTTTACATTCAAGCTTACGCCTATGGCCACCAGTAGCACGTTACCCCACTGGAATATATATGAATATGCGTTACCGACAAAAGTTGACCAATATCTACATTGCTTAACATCGGCAGTCAACGCATTCTACTACTTCGATGCTGCTTCTGTGAATTTCTGTACGAGAACCCTATGATGAAGATCGATTTGAGGACGGCATAGGTGAAGCTGCTGGTTTTGTAGTAGTCGATGTAGAAGTGTTCGTTGCGGCCGTAGACGGTGAAGGCAAAGATACGACCATCTTTGTGTAGAGAAGTCTCTCTTCGTAGCCAATCAGCGCGTATCGCAGAGTGTTCAGTCCGTCTCTTTTGTAGACTTCTGGACGATAGTACCAGCCAAGAGCGGCTCTGAAAACGCAAAGAACAAAAAAATAGTTTTTAAGAAGACTGTACAGTCTTAAATTGGACCAGTGGCGTTGCCAGAATTTCCGGAAGGGGGGAGGTTGGATTTTGGTTTTTGATGGTGACCAAAACCAACTTTCAACTTTCTAAAAATCATGACAAGCAAAAGACGTTATCATCTCCGGATTTTCCTTGACAAGCAAAAAATAGGTCCTTGCTTCTTAACCACCGTTGCATTTTATATTCTATGTCCAAGGGGGGAGGTTCAACAAAAAGTCGCGTCAAAAAATTAAAAATGCATGGAAACTAATAAAAAATATTTTTCGGCAGCTAAAAAGTTTTAACTCCAAAACTAACCCTTGACTACGCCACAGAATGGGACCCTATATCTTGATATAATATTATGGTTCAAAATTCATATCTATGGCCTGTATGTCCTCTATTCAACAGGCCGTCAATAGGCTTCTCTCACACAGCGAATTAATTATAAAACTTGCTTTGTTGTCTATAAAACCTGTTGTATAATGAACCAGATATCCTAATATGCGGTTCTTCCCTCGATCGCCCTACTAGTCATTCCGCAAGATATTCGACAGGACTTTCATTTAGTTCAGGTCTCTCGTTCTCCTACATCATTGGCGTTAGTGTGTAGTATAAAATCGCTGGGAGTGCTCTATTTCGAACCAAGTAGATCGAAATTAAGAATGATATTATTGATTATTCTTGCATAATCCAAAGCAATGAAGAAGGAACAAGAGGAAAATGTGGATTTTGTCGGAGAATTTTTTCAAATTGATTATATTTTTTGAATATCTAGGCCCTATATACTCTCTATTCAACAGGCCTTCATTAGGATTTTCACACACAGCGAATAATTATTATAAAACTTGTTTTTGATGTCTATAAAATTTGTTGTAGGCCTATAATGAACCAGATATCTTAATACGTGATTCTTCCCTCGATCGCCCTACTAGGCATTCCGCTAGATATTCGACAGGACTTTCATTTAGTTCAGGTCTCTCGTTCTCGTGCAGTCAATGGCGTTAGTGTGTAGTATGAAATGGCTGGGAGTGCTCTATTTTGAACCCTGTAGGTCGAAATTGAGAATGATATTATTGATTATTCTTGCAAAATTTAAAGCAATGAAGAAGGAACAAGAGGAAAATGTGGATTTCGTCGGAGAATTTCTTCAAATTGATTAGATTTTTACATTTTAGCTTGAAATCTATGCGGAGACCATCATTTTGCGCAAAACCGATTCGAAACTTCTATACCGTCTATTCCTATTGTTCTAGATCCATGAATTCAGATAAAAATTACCGATGGCTTGTAACTTTTACTGATACATCTTTAAAAGATACTGTTTAATGTCTTTGCGATAACCTACTGATTGTTGCTGGGGTTCCCTTTGTCTTGGTCGTGTTTGATCATCGTATATCTGGCAACGCATTTCGGAAATCGCATAAAACTAAAGTTTGCGGCAGCAATCCTGCAAATCAAAGCGAATAGCAATCAATCAAATAGATATTATTCCATAATGACCCTTTGGGTCAAATAGCCCTGTCTAACCTTGCTTCTTAACCACCTTTGCATTATATATTCTATGCCCAAGGAGGGGTCACCCCAAAGTCACGTCAAAAAATTAAAAATGCATGGAAACTCATTAAAATATTTTTCCGGCAGCCAAGGGGGGTTTAACCCCCAAGCCCCTCTTGGCTACGCCACTGAATGGGACTCTATTCGTTTCTCTATGGCTATTTCAAATATAGACTTAACGCCTAACAATGAATAGCTACTGCGGTACTATTTATAGAGCGCTAAATGGATTCACGAGATTTTACTTACTTACTTATCTGCCGACCGACTTAGAGAGTTTATCAAGCTCAGCACATAATAGATATTCGCAGTCTCAAAAAGTTATTTAAAATGTTATTTTTTCTCAAAACCAACACAAATTTTTCAATCAAAACGCCTCGTTTCGCGACGACTATATTGAAATTTAGACAATTTTAGATATGAATGATTGTCAAACTGTAATCGCTAGATAATAAATTTGACTATATAGGCAAGAAACTGCTCAACGACCACAAATCGATAAGGAGCGATATCCCGTCACAGAGACTGTTATGATAAAAGTTAAAGTAAATTTAAAGTAAGTTAAATATAATTTAAAGCTTGTTGTTATCGATATTCGCCAGACTGCTCATATGAAATTTTCAGACCTTTTTTCCATATCGTCGTCTTCTCCTCCCCATCCCCAAAATTCGTTCGAGTAACCGTTCGAAAGCTCGAACTGCCTTCTCGTGAAAGCCGTCGCTCCACCGAACATCTTGTAGTACTTCAGTCTTAACGAAAACAAAATGCACAATAGAGTCTATAAGCTGGCTTATTCGAGTCCGAATATGTATATGTAACCTGAGAATTATAATGCTTCAGTCTTACTCTTATGGAAACAGCAACAAACGCGCATTAGATTTTGAGTTTGTTAAAATTTTGATGCAGACAAGATAAAAATATAATTTACACTGTAGAAGAACAAGTCAGCGAAAACAGTTTTCCATCATTCTAAACTAAATATAAGGCATACATCAATGACGCACAATAATAATAATAATAATAATAATAATAATAATAATAATAATAATAATAATAATAATAATAATAGGCCTAATAATAATAATAATAATAATAATAATAATAATAATAATAATAATAATAATAATAATAATAATAATAATAATAATAATAATTGCTATTGTTGTAATAATAACGGTAGTAGAAGTAGTAGTAGTCGAATTAGTAGTAGTCAAAGTAGTAGTAGTAGTAGTAGTAGTAGTAGTAGTAGTAGTAGTAGTAGTAGTAGTAGTAGTAGTAGTAGTAGTAGTAGTAGTAGTAGTAGTAGTAGTAGTAGTTATTTGTTTTTTAATTGGACAGGAGGAGACCTTGGAGGAGAAGTACTTATAAGATGCCTGCACAATTTCTGATATTTGGGCAAAATCTTTTGAACTTTTTACGGACAAATGCACGGGCCTCCTATACCCTAAGCCTCGAGACTTGCACATCACATCTAGTACAGTTGATAAGCCGTATGATTGTTCATTTTGTGGATAAAAGCATGAAATTTTGAACATTGACACTTCTTATAATTTAGTAACATTCTGCCCAGAGGCATTTGAATAAACTTAAGAGTAGGGGTAACCCTAGGGGTAGGAGAAAGGGTACCCCTAGGGGTATGGCTAGGGCTAGGGGTACCCCTAAGGGCAGTGGTACCCATAGGGCTAGGGGTATGGGTACCCCTTGGGATAGGGTAGGGAAATCAAAAGTGCTAGCCATTCACACGTCTGCCAATACCATTCTCTGTAGTTTTATATCAAAAGTGCTTGGCATTCGGAATTTTGCCTGTGGTATTCTCTAATGCGTAAATTGGACATTTTAATTTTTCACCAACATTTTTAAACTACAGAGAATGGTATTGGCAGACGTGTGAATGGCTAGCACTTTCACAGAGAAGTGAAGAGCACCTGCTAATCAAGTTTTTTAAAAATTAGGCAACTATCTCTTGTAGATCAAAAGTGCTTGGCATTCACAATTTTGCCTGTGCTATTCTCTAATGCGTAAATTGGAAATTTTAAAGGACATTTTTAAACTACAGAGAATGGTATTGTCAGACGTGTGAATGGCTAGCACTTTGACAGAGAAATGAAGAGCACCTGCTAATCAAGTTTTTTTAAAAATTAGGCCACTATCTCTTGTAGATCAAAAGTGCTTGGCATTCAGAATTTTGCCTGTGGAATTCTCTAATGCGTAAATTGAACATTTTAAAGGACATTTTTAATCTACAGAAAATGGTATTGCAGCATTACTCATGAGGATGAACAATTGTGACAGTTTTCATCACAATCTGAGATGGTGACGTCCGATTTTATTCAAAAGCATGTTGATTTGATGCGGAATTACCCTTTTCGTATTTTAGTTTCGGAGGAAAAGTGAAATGAAATGATAATTTTCATATCTGTATACACTCTATAAGCACAATTATTACTTAGTATTGTTTATTTGGCGCTGTATCGATTGTCATTTGTCTACGTACTGCAGCTCAAGCGGATTTTTTACAAATTATCAAGAAAATTTATGGTGCCAAATTGCATGGTAAGAGATAACAAAAACGTGTGCATCCTTTGGGGAAATTGTTCAGGGCCATGTACCCTCTAACTGTGCCAAATGGCATGCTTTTATCCAGAAGTGAACGATTCTTGGCTTTTATGGACTTTAGCCACTGAACTAATCCTCTTTTCCGCTGACGGCTCTCAATTTAACGAATGTTACTTATATTTTGCAATAGTCGGGTCTGCCGAACCTGTAGCCAAGCTTGTCGTAGAAGGCGGCCACGTGTCTTGGTACCCTGTAGCAGCCGTACATGTTGCGGTCGTCTTCCGGGAGAGAGTCGACGTCGTGAAATATAAAACAGTCGAAGACGCGATCCGTTCGTCGGATAATCTCCACGAATCCAACGTTCATAAGAGCTGCCTTGTTGAAGATCTCGGGTTCCTGCTGCAGTTTTAAAACACCATCCCAGTGTCCCATTATGTTCTAGCAGATACATTCTAACGACACTACTGTAGTTACATGTAGCCTACATGTAAATTCTAAACTGCCGGCCGGTCCAGAAAAGACTTGACGGAGCTGTGGGATGACAGAGGAGACAGCGTACCCCCTCCCCCATCCAGTTACTCCCCCATCCAGTTACTCCCCCATCCAGTTACTCCCCCATCCAGTTACTCCCCCATCCAGTTACTCCCCCATCCAGTTACTCCCCCATCCAGTTACTCCCCCATCCAGTTACTCCCCCATCCAGTTACTCCCCATCCAGTTACTCCCCATCCAGTTACTCCCCATCCAGTTACTCCCCCATCCAGTTACTCCCCATCCAGTTACTCCCCATCCAGTTACTCCCCATCCAGTTACTCCCCATCCAGTTACTCCCCATCCAGTTACTCCCCCATCCAGTTACTCCCCCATCCAGTTACTCCCCCATCCAGTTAGATTACGGATGCATTTTGAATCGTCTCCGAGGAAAGCAGAGTAGACCGTCGTCATCAAAAACGCATCCAGAAACAGACATTGTAAGCGCGTTTTCAGGAGTAGGGATGTGTGTAGTGGGATTACAAGGACAAGTAAAGAATACGGCGATACAATAATAGAAATGGATTAAGGGGGCGTCATCTTGTGGGTCGTAATTGAGTCGTAGAGAGGTTTTGAAGGACGGCGCTCGCTAATATGGATTTGAAATTTATGATTTAATAAAATATATTCATTTAGGTTACAGCGGTTCTCAACCTGTGGGTCGCGACCCCGACGGGGGTCGAATGACGATTTGCCAGAGGTCGCCTAAAACTTTCGGAAATATGGGGTTGTATCTTTTTTGACGAGCAAAACTTGTAATTGTACAAAATTTTCCCATTGATAGTTACTAGTTTTTTTTACTATAACTGCCATTCGAGGATAGGCATTGCAGACAATTGAATCAGAATGATATAAAACATTTTAATTGTCATAGCATTATTATATTTAACAGTCTACATTATAAACGAAAGTGATTTTACGGTTGGGGGTCGCCACAGCATGGGACATTGAATTGAAGGGGTCGCGGCACTGTAAAGGTTGAGAACCCTTGATTGAGAACTTGACAGTGTCTGAGAGTTTACAATTTGATTTTTATGTTAATCTTGTTTTTACAGCACTAGCCTTCGAGATGTTTATACATCGTACATCAAGTCAATGACCTATCTGGAAACCAGTTCTCCCCATGGCCTTATTGTTGTTGTGAGCTCTCTGTCTCTGTGTCTGTCTGTCTGTCTGTCTGTCTCTCTCTCTCTCCAATATATCAGTCTAGCGAATAGGTTTAATAGCCGAACTATCACCTATAGTTTGCAGCGTGCATGGCAGTGGCGGCTCCACCAGAGGGCCAGGGGGGCCCGTGCCCCCCTGTTGAGTGCCTGGCCCCCCAGTGGCCCCCCCAGTTGGGACCCTATACTTAATGCTACATACATTAAACAACAAATGGTTGGCCCCCAGGATTGGGGGCCAACCATTTGACACCCCAACGGCCCCCCCATTTGCCAAATTCTAGAGCCGCCACTGGTGCATGGGCGTCCGCAGAAATTTCTCTAGGGGGATGCAAAACAAGATCTTGTGCAAAAAAATGAAAAGATTTTCCAGGGGGTGTAAAACAAACAAGCGAAAATTTTACTATTTTCATGACTCCACAATTTTTTCAGAGTGGTGCAATTGCACCCCCCTTGCATCCCCCTCCCCGGGCGCCCATGGCAGCGTGTTGACTCTCACTAGTTTGACTCTCTAGTCTAGTTTGACTAGACTCTCACAGCGTGTTGACTCTCACTATTTACTAGTCATCAACACTGTGCTGACGATGTGCATGAGAACGCTCCGACAGCTTCAAAGTTTCAACAAAGATTTCCATTCGGAGCGTTTGCCTAATCATATCTGCTGGCTTAGGTCAGACTGAGGTTCAGGGTTACACGGTTCAATTACATGTTGTCAATCCAGCGTTTTCTCGTGCGTTCTTTAGGTCTTCGCCCATGGGGAAAAGCTATGTAGAGCCAAATATGGTAGAGTACAGTAGACGGTTGGAATTCATTACCTTATAATTCGTTATTTACTAGACTATAGTTAGGCCTACTAGACCAGTTCTTAAATGTATTAGATATCACGCCAAGTGTTTGGATAGACATGCCTTAAGGGGAAAATAACCACATTTTCATGCTCCATTTCTCGCTATGTTGTTACAGTGACTGTCATAAATAAATCGATGAAGGAGGAGAGCAGACGATAAACAGGGTAAGCAGACGAGAACACGACAAATACCTAGCCATTTGTTCAATGTCTCGTGTCTGTCTCGCCTTAGGCAAATCACAAACAGTCAGTGCGCTGAACTTGTTGACAATATTAATGCTGAAAGCAATGCTCTGCCAGGCAGCAGTGGCGTCGCCAGGAATTTTTGGTTAGGGGGGCAAAAGGGGGCTAGCGTGTCAGATTCCTTACCCCCCCTCCGCACCCCCACCCCTCCACAAAAAACTTTCTCACCGGATTTGCGCGAATCTGGTAGGTGGTCTGGGGCAGGTTGGGGGAGGGGTGGGGCAGTTGCCCCCATTTGCCCCCCCCCCTTGTGGCGACGCTAATGCCAAGCAGAACCAAGAAATGTCAGACGAACCAAAGCAGCTGAAGCGAGCACAATGTTGGCATGGCATTCAACCCCTAATTTTTAGGTAAAGGTAAGAATAAGACATATATGAGAAAATATCTGGACAGTTTATGCTATCTACAGGGAGGAAACTACGGAACAAGTGACATCATTCGCGCAACAGACCGACAGAGGGTAATGGAGGTCCATGATCGCCGACGCAGTCAACCTGCATGGCACCTAGAAGAAGAAGAAGAAGAAGAAGAAGAAAGAGGATAAGTCCCGTACTCGGAGTCCGAACGTTGGGTTCCGGCGCTTATCTCCGGCCTGGGCAATCAGCGACGTAGGTGGTATAAGCCATTAACCCCTTAACTGGGGATCCTGGATATTTATACGTCCATTTTACATTGAGTTACAGATAAATACACGGTTAAGGGGTTAAACTGGGGCAGGTTGCCATTACTTTTTCCATTAGCTTCCCTGCTAATTTTCTGCTCGACAGAAAAGCAGCGCGAAAATGTAATGAGCGGGCGGCCACCACAGTGTGTTGCTGTTCTAATGTACATCCTAGTGAGAATACAGTGAAATCCGCTTAATTGCATAGGTGCCGTGCAAGCCTTGCTTATGCGATTAACTGGGCTATGCGAATAGATAATTAATTGTGCGCACAAAACACTGGTTCGGGTTTTAATGTTGTTATGCGATTATGCGAGTTATGCAATTAAGCGGTATGCGATTAAGTGGGATCCACTGTACATGTAAGTAAGTACAATCGATGCGTGGACACAGCGCAACGCTGTCGTTTTGTGAAAAGAATCGACCGTATATGGCGCGTCTGGGAAAGTAGGTGTGCAATATACGATCGATTCTTTGCATTGACACAATTTAGCAGCACAAGAGGCCACAACTGCAAATTGTTTAAGCAGAGGGTTGGTCCAAGAAAGAAAGAAATTGTTAGTGCAAAGGTTGTGGACAAATGGAACAGTTTGGATGAGGTGGGAGTGACAGTTGAAACAGTAAACGGATTCAAAGGCTATCTCGCCAAAAAGTCTTGACACCCCTGATTTAACATAAATCGATCACAATCCTAAATATATAATTCTAGTCGAGGAATGTTTATCTAACAAAGCCTTCAGATAGGGAAGAATTATTTTGGGGATTTGCATATCAATAGCCACTACCTGCTCAATGACGAATATCGAATAGCTGTGGAACTGACTTTGCAGGAACGGATGATACACCTGGAGGAACAAATCCAGGTGAGCCGCCCTATCACGAAATGGAACTATGATGGCTATCCTCTGACGTGGAATGCACCAAGAAGGTGACCAGTGCCCACCTGGAAGAAGACCGTTGAAAATCTGCGCCGAAAGTTTCAAAGAACTCATGTTCAAGTTTACCGTTCCAGCTTTAAACAAGAAATACAAAGTCATCGTTAATAATTTTATTATTTGTACTGATTAATGTTAAATACGGCGTTAAGTTACTCAGATGTTACTGTAGGCTAGTAAATCATTTGGCCATCAAGCCACTTGGTCATTAGACTACTAGTTATTTGCTCGGTCAATCAACCTCTGAATTCTGCATATCTACAGTATAGCCTTCTACACATCAATTGTAGAATAGTATCACTAATGAAAACATACAGTATTGGTGTTCTTGGTTGTGATTGCAATGTTTTAACAAGCCCTAAACTTCGTTTTGCTTCGAAATCCACTTGTGTTCACAATTTTTTGAGCAGTACTGTATGTTCATCTATGTGGGGAAAGCGAGAAGAGCATAATAGCCATGCAGTGCCAAATGGCTTTCATCTAAATGGCAGAGGCATCACTATCGCGATATAGGTCCGTCGTTCATATGACCCCAGGCTACTTCAGTTCATTTCTCCAGATAATAGCATAACTATGAGAGTACAACGATTGACCTATAGTTATTATAGGTCAAATGTGCTTATTGGAAGCAATGAGTCGCAGAAGTGGTAGCCTATGATGGTAATGGCATCATGCAAAGACTATTAATTTTTAGGCTATTATACGTTACTGTGATAATCAATCAAACAGCGTGACGGAGATTAGCGTCGGAAAGTCGGCTTTCAAATTCAAAAGCAAGCGCAGAATTGACAAAACCTTGTGTGCATGTAGTCTACGTTATGCCAACAGATATAAAGATTTGATAATCTATCAAACAGCGTGCAGCAGGGGACGGGGGCGGTGGCGACATCCGGATCCAAATTGTCTGAAATTGTTTTTATATTTTTTTCAACTATCCAAAATGTATAGACCTATATTGCTTTTTGACTCGTTGAGGTGGCAGGCGATGGGGGGTCTAAGTTTACTTGGCCTCGGGCGTCCACCACTCTTGGCACGTCACTGACTGTGGCCAAGGATCAGAGACGCGGACTATTCAATTAATGCATAGCATTTCGTGTCCAAATAGCTGTGAATCTGATGCTAAGGCTATGACTTTGATGGTATTATATACAGTAATAGTTAATATTCTAATATTCTGATAATGAGATGCGTAACTCTGATGTCTCACTTATCCATCTTCACCCTCGTTGTCGTAGAAATAATGTCAAACGACCCCATATTCAGGGGCGTAGCCGCGGGGATAATATCGCTATATATAATTCTCAAAATCAGGCTACCTTAAAAATTTTTAATAATGTGTTTGCTAGGATTTTCAAAGTTTTAAAGATTTATACCCCCGCCCAAATCACATTATACCCTCCGCCCCCACAAATCAAATTCCTGGCTACGCCCTACCCACGTTCTAGCCACTGTATTATGAGGTCATTGCGGCATTGAATGTCATATTATTCTATAATAGCCTGGCATTATAATTAATAACAGAATATACGATAGATACTTGTTTCCGAATACGTACTCAGATTTTGCGGTAGGCACGGACACAGTTCCTTGCGTGACCAACCAGTACCCGAACCAGCATACTGTCTGACCACCTCCGATGACGGAACAATGGCCTTCTCACAGTACCTGGCAAGATACGAAAGTATACATCAGGTTCAACATTAAAATACGCGCAATAAGCCCTAAAATACGTGTATTGTACTCAAAAATACGTTGGCGGTGGCATCAAGTTCGGACATACCTCTATGGTTCTCTAATATACTTAATCAAATTTGAGCAATGGAACAACAAGTAAGTGTTTTCAGCTAGGTTTCAACATTTCAGTTCACTTACGTAAGGCTTCGTATTTTAGGTACCGATACGTTGGCGTATCGTACGTATTAAACGTATTTTATTTCCGACGATAAAATACATAAAATGCGCGTACGATAAAATATACGTATTTTACGTATAATCTATCGAACGCGCATTATATGTATTTTATCGTCGTAAATAAAATACGTAGTATAGGCATAATGCGTACGAATCGTATCTCGGTACCTGGAGTAAGTATCGAGGAACTGGACTGCACATTCGGTGTCGTCTTGAAGTTCTGTTAGATTCAACACGTCGTTCGTGTACAGTCCGATGTCTGAGCCGACGAAATAAACGAGCGTGTCGCCGCCGTCTTCTTCTGAGCTTCGTTTCAGCGGAAAGAGACGCAGGATGTACGCAGAATAGACCAGCGCTTGAACGGCCACCAGGGCGAAACAGCAGCGTAAAAAGATCTTTTTGGAAATGGCATTCTGCAACGCGATACTACACGATGGTCGGACCTGCAACGAAAAGCAACTGCGTGGTGTGCAACAGAATGCTAGGGTTATTGACGTGCACGGTGGAGTATGGGTAGGATACTTGCAGTGGCGTAGCGTGACTTTTGGGGGCCCGGGGGGCATCTTTGCCATGGGGTCCCAGACTTTCGAGCTGACGAGCAAAAAAAACGTTACCGCCTCCACCTTTTTAATCACGACGAGCAAAAAAAAGGTCCTCATCACATCATTTCTAGGGTTAGGGTTAAGATTAAGTTAGGGTTAACCCTAACCTAACCCTAGCTTAGACCCCTCTTCGGCCCCCTTCCCGCCCGGAGCCCGGGGGCTGTCAACAAAGTGCTCCCCGCCCCCCCTAGTTACGCCACTGGATACTTGCCATGCAACCGGAGGGTCGCGAGTTCGAACCTCACCATAGCCCAAACAGCACAAACAGGGTATCAATTTTATAATATTTCTGTGGTCTATAAAACCTGTAATAAAAGAAACCAGCTCTCTTAAGGCCATCTTATCTCTCGATTGATTTCTTAGACATTTGACAGAGAATAGATTTCTAAAAGACTTTGCATAGTGTCGTTTAAAATGACTCATTATTTTTCGTGGCATTTCGAAAACTTTAGAAAAAATTTGAGACAGAATATATTGACAATTCTAGTACGGTTTGACACAACAAAGATGGGGACACAAGAATATGTGGTTTTAATTCGTTTCATCACTCTTCTGAATTTTTGCATATCTATAGCCTACTGTAGCACAAACAGGGTATCAATTTTATAATATTTCTGTGGTCTATAAAACCTGTAATAAAAGAAAACAGCTCTCTTAAGCGCCATCTTATCTCTCGATTACATATATATATACACATATATATATACACACACATATGTTATATATATATATATATATATATATATATATATATATATATATATATATATATATATATATATATATATATATAAATATTGTTTTAGAGTCTTTGCCTTTCCTCTTCACAACTTCATTATTCTAATAAAATCTTAATCTTCTATAGCGCCACATCATAAAACACGGAAGAATCAGCCGCTGTCGCGCCAGATCACAAAAACACACACACACACGCGATCCTTGTCAAATCCATGATATTGGGCAAAGAAAACAAGATGGCGGTCTATAGCGAATAAAACAGAGGAAGAGATGAGCGCTTACCTTGCCTTAAACATGGTAGTGAGTTTTAAGATCAACTGTAGGTAAGTAAGAAATTATGATTTTGTTAGAACCACTTTCAAATTATTTCCATGGTAAAAAAACGACCATTAACCAACGCAACGTCTAATTTCAATACTAATTCTGTTATGGCCTATAGCGCAAGACGCATATACACTGTATTCAAGCCAACGCAGTAACTAAGCGAATTGGACATCAGACAATATATAGGAAAAGCAGGCAATCGGGTTATGCCGAGCCGTAGTTACCTGGCAACGGATTAGATATTGATTCGGTGGACAGGCTCAAAAAACAGCAGGTACTGTATATAGACCCAATAGCCTACTAAGTTATTAATAACTGCCGTGGAATTTGAACTCACCTGAACTCAATAATGATATATTATTGCAAATTATTTCATCTCCTTAAATTCCATTTACAAAATGATCCGACTGATTTTACATTCGAGAATAGGCCTACATAATCACAGTAGTTTATAAAGGACAGAAAAAATGTACACGCTGTATCAACTAACGATTAGTGTTGACTATGTGCTAAATTTGCCTACGCACGCAGCTACATAACTATAATAATAATAATAATAATAATAATAATAATAATAACATTATTATTATTATTATTATTATTATTATTATTATTAACAACGTTTAAGGTGGTTCAGGAGGGTCTTATGAGAACCATTATTGTTATTATTATTATTATTATTATTATTATTATTATTATTATTATTATTATTATTATTAACAACGTTTAAGGTGGTTCAGGAGGGTCTGCCCTTTGTGAGAACCACCAGCTGTACCCATCCAATCTTGTATCCTAGAGTGCTGAGGTTTATTTTGAAATCATTCACGTTCGTGCCAATGATTTTGGACGTTATTATCTTCGTGATCGCCATATTTGCAAGAAAATTACTGTTCCATCTGTGCTCACCTGCTTCAAATCCCTCAACGATGTCGTGAAAACAAGCAATATTTAACGATTACAGCGAACGCAATGACGCCCGTATCCTTAGTACGTGTTTCAGCTACCCGAGAACAATAACAAAAATGCAATTATGGATTAAATCATATTTATATATAATAATGAATACGTGCCCGATAGCTAATGATTCCAGTTGCCGAAACAAATATCTATTTTGAGACCCGAAACACAGGTAAACAAGGTAAAACGAGGCCAATTTCTAAAGTTGGTGACTTGCATCGCCTACGTAGGACACGAGACCAATTTACCTTTGGTCACAGTAAAGCTATAGACATCTACACTGTACTATAGTGGATTGGCCTATCGCACTATTATTATTATTAAAATATTTCAGACCATTCTCGATGTGGCGTGTTTAATGCTCATCGGCCGACTGCCGACTGCTTCGAGCAATCGTCAACTTCGTATCACGATAAATATTATTAACTCTCATCCCATAATGTTAACTGTCTCACCAGGCTACAACATATTAGCCCACACAGTCAGGCGACAGGCTGCATGCAAACTAACTAGCAGGTTCCTACGAAGCGTTGCTCGATGGAAGGGAGGAAGAGGAAGAGAGGGCAAATGGAAAAAGACCACCCAGGTATTTTAAATATAATATCAATGTGATGCTGGTGCTACATAGTCCCAGTTCCTAAAGACTAATATTAGCCATTACCGTAAACTCTGACTAAGCCTAAACTCATCTAACTATTTTTTACTCAAAACGCTATCCACTATAGTACGTTGTAGCTCTCTCCGATGTACTAATCGTGCACGACTTGAACAATAACTACAGTAGCAACTCTGAGGGAAACTATAGCTAATGCGCGTCAGCAGTCAAACAGTATTTACCTCTGTCGAAAAAACGCAGCATTCCGGTCTTCAAAGATGGTTTCGCATTTTCAAAGGAAATCGTCAAATAATCGGAGAGCTCTTAATACTGCGGGAGATAAATAGAATCTAAAGGAGAGAACACAATCATGTCGGTCCAGTTATAGGACCTAGTCTATTTGCTGACATGTAGCAATGTGTAGTCATGCGAAACACATTCAAACGGGATGTGTTATAATAGCGAATGTTCAGAAACGCATTTCAGTGGTGACGCTAATTTTCAAACAGCTATCTGCATTTAGAAAAAGCAGATCTACACAAAAAACTGAAGGTTCTCGCGAACTCGTGCACGTGCTGTGTACAAAGGTTGCGCGCCACCGGACGGACTTTGCACGCGGGCTGCTTGTAGACGTGCATAGCCCGTGAACTTTAACCGCGCGATTGATACACGTTCCCATGTACTTATTCACAACAGCTGTGTCGACTGGGTGCAGAAGCAACCGAAAAGTTTCTGGCTGCTGTCGGGACTCGAACCAAAGACCTCAAGATTGGCCGACCAGTGCGCTAACCACTGCCCCACCGCGCACCATAAATCAGGCTACATTACTGTCTTCAGACTTAAAACATTCTCCAGTAAGGGGCCATCCATATATATATTACGTACGCTAAATAGTCATATTCTCAGACCCGCTTCCCCTGTCGTAGCCCGTACATTTTTGGACCTCTGTACATACTTACAAATCAGCTTACACCCAACCCTGTTGGAAAAAGTAATTTTTAGCAAAGCTCTCAATGAGCATAGAGGTTAGGGTTAGAAACGCATTAAATGTGTTTTAACAAGTGCAAGGATGTGAACAATTCTCGCGACCACATTGCCTGACCGTGAGAAAGTAATTGTGTTTAAATCTAGCGTGTGTTATTTCATTTAATCTTCTGCCTCAGTGGTTGGTTGATTTTTTAAAAAGTTATTACGTAGGCAGCTATAAATAAATTTGTGCATATGTACGCATTTGAAATTCTGGGCCTAACTAGTTGAATTTTCCGTTTCTAGCACAGTAACATGACTGTTGCTAAAGTCAAGAGCGCTTTACATAGGAGCCACTTATAAGAGATAAGTGTGTTTTAAGTAGTTTCTCATTAAAACTGATGAGCGCGATTTTCGATTATTTCAATATGTATGATACTGTATATCTGCATGGTATAGCTGCCGTTATAGGTACACATTAGAAGCATAGCGTCGATATGTACTACCTCCTTCTATGCGCCCAATTACTGTACAGTACTTTGTGTAGATGTATGAATTGCAAAATTCAGAATGCACGGTTTTTTTAGCGACGAACAAAGAGAGTGTCACAGCCAATATTTGTCCAACGCAAACAGTGAACAAATCAAACGCAAACACGTCTTAGGCTATAGCGCGACATTGTAAATATATTTGCCTAAACCAGTAAACTAGTAAGCATGCGAACAGGGAGACGATATTGTGACGGCAGGCCTCGACGTCGATACGTTTCTCCTTAGCTGATTAGCACAAAGATCGACAATTTTGCACCGGATTCACAATGCCCTGTCGCAGTGGCGTAGCCAGGGGAGGGGGTTTGGGGGTTAAACCCCCTGGCTGTTCTCGGCGTAGCCAACGTGGGCAGTTTTGGGGTTGAACCACCGCTTGGCTGTTCGACCAAATATTTTTTATTGCGTGCACAGGCGTACGGGCTCATAATATAGCTATGTAATGTAATGTAATGTAATGTAATGTAATGTAATGTAATGAGCTATTTATATTGCGCCTAATCAATCAATGTTAGCAAGCGCATTACAATTACAATAATAGATATCTATATAATAATATATAATAATATAATATAATAATAATACAATAATATAATATAATAATAATATAATATAAAATATAAAAAAATAATATATATATATATATAATTCGTTTAGCGAAGCAAAAATCCCTTTTCTTGCTTGTCGGGATTTTCTGAAGTTGGGATTCAGCCACATAACCCTACCCCTTCGGAAAATCCTAGTTACGCCACTGCACCATCGACCGCTACCAAGATAACGACTGGCCTGTAAAGATTTCAGCAGCACTTTGCCTTTCAGCTGTTCAGCGCTGAAACAGCTACAGACACAATGTAATATCAGGAGTCGAATTTCAGCTGCCATCAGTTTGTCGTGAAAACTCGAGTATCGACGCCGAACTTTTGCAGAAGAAGTATTATTCTTGAATGCCGTTGTTAATACATTTCTATACACCACATCTATATATCTATACATATAACTATACAATAACAGGCCTTCCATTGGTTTCTCTCAAACAGCGAATTGATTATAAAACTTGTTTTTGGTGTCTATAAAACCTGACGTACACAGGAACCAGATATCTTAATACGAGGCTCTTCCATCGATCTCTTTACAGTACTGCTCAAAAATTGTGAACACACGTGGATTTCGAAGCAAAATGAAGTTTAAGGCTTGTTAAAACATTGCAATCACAACCATGAACACCAATACTGTATGTTTTCATTAATAATGATACTATTCTACGATTGATGTACAGAAGGCTATAGATATGCAAAATTCAGAAGACTGTTGAAACGAATTTTATCATCAATTTCTTGTGTCCCCATCGTCAGCGATTTCATACTACAGTACTGCTAAAAAATTGTGAACACACGTGGATTTCGAAGAAAAACGTATTTTTTTATACTGTATTTTTTCATTAATGATACTATTCTATGATTGATGTACAGAAGGCTATAGATAAGCAAAATAGTTGACCATTTTTCGTGGCATTTCGAACGCTCTAGAATACAATTGAGACCGAATATACTGATTATTCTAGTACGGTTTGATGCAATGAAGATGGGGACACAAGAAAATGTGGAAAAAATTCGCTTCAAAAGTCTTCTGAATTTGCATATCTATAGCCTACTGTACATCAATCGTTGAATAGTTCCACTAATGAAAACATGCAGTATTGGAGTTCTTGGTTATGATTGCAATGTTTTAACAAGCCTTAAACTTCGTTTTGCTTCTAAGTTCACGTGTGTTTGCAATTTTTTGAGCAGTACTGTACTAGCCATTCCATAAGATATTCGGCAGGACTTTCATTTAGTTTATGCCCGTCGTTATCCTACAGTCAATGGCGTTAGTGTGTAGTATGAAATCGCTTGAAGTGCTCTATATCGAACCCTGCAGATCGAAATTGAGAATGATATTATTGATTATTCTTGCCCATCTTAAAGTAGTAAAGAAGGAACAAGAGGAAAATGTGGATTTTGTTGTAGTACAGTTTGTAGTACAGTTGATAAGCCGTATGATTGTTCATTTTGTGGATAAAAGCATGAAATTTTGAACATTGACAGTATTTGACACTTCTTATAATTTAGTAACATTCTGTCCAGAGGCATTCGAATAAACTTAAGAGTAGGGGTAACATTAGGGGTAGGAGAATGGGTACCCCTAGAGGTATGGCTAGGGCTAGGGGTACCCCTAAGGGCAGTGGTACCCATAGGCTAGGGGTAGGGGTACCTCTTGGTATAGGGTAGGGAAATCAAAAGTGCTAGCCATTCACACGTCTGCCAAAACCATTCTCTGTAGTTTTATATCAAAAGTGCTTGGCATTCAGAATTTTGCCTGTGGTATTCTCTAATGCGTAAATTGGACATTTTCAACAACATTTTTAAACTACAGAGAATGGTATTGGCAGACGTGTGAATGGCTAGCACGTTTGACAGAGAAATGAAGAGCACCTGCTAATCAAGTTTTTTGAAAAATTAGGCCACTATCTCTTGTAGAAAAAAATGCTTGGCATTTAGAATTTTGCCTGTGATATTCTCTAATGCGTAAATTGGAAATTTTAAATGACATTTTTAAACTACAGAGAATGGTATTGTCAGACGAGTGCACGTTTGACAGAGAAATGAAGAGCACCTGCTAATCAAGTTTTTGAAAAATTAGGCCACTATCTCTTGTAGAAAAAGTGCTTGGCATTCAGAATTTTGCCTCTGGTATTCTCTAATGCGTAAATTGGACATTTTAAAGGACATTTTTAATCTACAGAGAATGGTATTTGCAACATTACTCATGGGGATGAACAATTGTGCCAGTTTCATCACAATCTGAGATGGTGACGTCCGATTTTTATTCAAAAGCGTGTTGATTTGATGCGGAATTACCCTTTTCGTATTTTAGTTTCGGAGAAAAGTGAAAAGAAATGATAATATTCATATCTGTACACTCTATAAGCACAATTATTACTTAGTATTGTTTATTTGGCACTGTATCGATTGTCATTTGTCTACGTACTGCAGCTCAAGCGGATTTTTTTTTACAAATTATCAAGAAAATTTATGGTGCCAAATTGCATGGTAAGAGATAACAAAAACGTGTGCATCCTTTGGAGAAATTGTTCAGGGCCATGTACCCTCTAACTGTGCCAAATGGCATGCTTTTATCCAGAAGTGAACGATTCTTGGCTTTTATGGACTTTAGCCACTGAACTATTAGAGAATGTCTTTAAATCTATTAGATTTTTGCATATCTAGGTCCTATGCACCTCTATTCAACAGGCCTTGAATGGGCTTCGCTCAAATAGCGAATTAATTATAATACTTGTTTATGATGTCTATATAAGATCTGTTGTATAATGAACCAGATATCTTAATACGCGTCTCTTCCCCCATAGTATCCATTCCACAAGATATTCGGCAGGACTTAAATTTAGTTGATGTCCCTCATTCTCGTACAGTCAATGGCGTTAGTATGTTGCATGAAATGGCTGGGAATGCTCTATTTCGAACCCTGTAGATCGAAATTGAGATTGATATTATTGATTATTCTTGCCCATCTTAAAGCAATAAAGAAGGAACAAGAGAAAAATGTGGATTTTGTTGGAGAATTTCTTTAAATCTATTAGATTTTTGCATATCTAGGTTCTATGCATCTCTATTCAACAGGCCTTGAATGGGCTTCGCTCACATAGCGAATTAATTATAATACTTGCTTATGATGTCTATAAGATCTGTTGTATAATGAACCAGATATCTTAATACGCGTCTCTTCCCCCCATAGTATCCATTCCACAAGATATTCGGCAGGACTTTCATTTTGTTGACGTCCCGATGTCTAGTTCAGTCTCTGGCGTTACTGTGTAATATAAAATGGCTTGGGAATGCTCTATCAGTGGCGGCCCCACTTAGAGGGCCCTGGGGAGGCACCGTGCCCCACCCTTATTGAATGCCTGCCCCCCGGTGGCCCTTCCTGCTGGGACCATATACTTACTACTACATACAGTACCTTGCAGAAAATAGTTGGTCCCCCATGCTTAGAAGTTGTCACCCAAACGACCCCCCACTTGCCAAATCTTGGAGCCGCCACTGTCTCTTGTAAGGATTAAAGCCACTACACTGTACCCCAGTGAACCTCAGGGTTCATTGTCACTTAGTGATTCAGGACTAGGTCTATATGCTTTGGGTTTAATTCAAGTAAGGAATACGCTTAAAAGGAGAAGACTAATAAGCTGCGGTATGTCAAAGTGTCTCTGATTTCGATCTTCATCCGTCTCGATGATGATGACGACGACGACGACGATAATTATCAGAATAATGGCAAATAACAACAACAACAACTATAATAATAGTATATTTACTCAATTGATCAGTCAAATAATGCACTTCTATAGCGCCAGTTATATTATTCAAAGTTATTATTCGACCGAAATCCATATCCATCAGCATTGGCGTATCGGAGATTGAAAAACATGGCCTACAGTAATAGTCACATTAACACACGGCCAGGGATGTTTTTATACCCCCTAACCCCCTCCCCAAACACCCCCAATCTGAGACCGATACCCCCACCCCCAACACACCCCGCCCGCAATCTGAGAGCCGGGTGACATTTTTTTGCTTGTCAGACTTTTTCTAGAGGGGACCCCCAGAATATACCAACACCCCCTCCCAATTGATAATCCTAGAAGTAACCCTGCACACGGCGCATTCGAATCGCAGAAACAATAAGCATTGGCTTATACGGTACTGTCATCGCCAAAGTCGCTCACACATCCTAGACGCCTCGCCTGTGTATTTATGCCACCTTGATCTTAAAATGGAGGTGAAACTGACGATGACACCCGTGTGTGTGTGTAGTCGGTGTCACCGTGTCATCCGATGTAGGTTAAGTTCTAGGCGGCGAAGGCAAGGATGCAATGAGCTTGGTGTAGAGAAGTCTCTCTTCGTAGCCAATCAGCGTGTAGTTCACGGTGTTCAGACCGTCTCTTTTGTATACCGCTGGACGATAGTACCAGCCAATGGCTGCTCTAATAACAAATGCAAGAAGAACTTATTTTAAAAACTTGATTTTTGATCCATTGTAGATCTTGCTCAAACGGTGTAAAAGGCTTGAACGCGTTCGTTTGCGTCATTTCACACTTTCTTGGGAGCCAGATATTTTTGGCCAAATTTTGGGCAATTTTTGACACATTTGGACCAATTTTGGCACATTTGTAAATGTTTGACATTATTTGGCAAATTTCGGGCATTTTTGGCGATTTGTTTTACACATTTCACGATTATTTATTTAGTACATTATACATTATTTCTTCATTTTCTTGAGGGCCGTGGCCCCTCTGCCCCTCCCAAACGACGCCACTGAACGCACTTTGACTAACTTTGCAGCAATAGTTTCGCAGATTTTTGTTCCCTGACCTTGAACCCCAATTGTTCTGGGCACGCACAGGCAGTGGCGGACCCATGATATGGAAAGTGGGAGCCGTTGGGCAGGTAACTTCTACGCATGGGTGACCAGCTAGTTTTCATAAGCCTGGACTAGTATAGTTGTTTAGAATTAATGCAATTAAGATGGGGGCCACTGAGGAATCAGGCATTCAACGGGGGGGGCACGGGTCTCCCCTTGCCCCATTTTACCCGCTTCTGGGTACAGGTAGGAGATTCCAATATTTGAGAGCATTATTGATCCAAAAAGAAATCAGAAAAGAAAATCGTAAAAAGAAGATAAACTTTGACAAACGGTTTGCAACAATGATGACCAACTTCTTGTTTCTCTGATTTCGTGTGTCTGGTGTATGTTTGATCATCGTGTATCTGGCCACGCATCTTGGAAATCGCAGAAAAGTAAAATTTGCAGCCGAGATTCTGAAAGGAAAAATCACAGGAATGAAAAAAAAGATTGGCTTACGAGGCATTACTGCCCAAGGTTATTTCTAGGATTATCAATTTAGGGGGTGTCGGTAAATTCTGGGGTTCCTCTGTCATAAAAGTCTGACAAGCAAAAAAGGCCATCCCATAGCTGAAATTGGGGAGGGCGTTGGTCTCAAATTGGGTTGGGCTTGGGGGGGGTTAGGGGGTGTAAAATATCCATGTTACTGCCTGTGTGAAAGCCACTAGGGGCGCTAACGGGGCTTGAACCCTCTCCGTCAGCCTACCGCTCCAGCGCGTAACCCAGTCTGCCACCTACCGCTACTAAATATGCTCGGAAGCTATCGAATAGTCTGCTCTTGTCACTTTGAATGTTTACAAAGTTTACTAAAGCACCAACAATTGCAAAGATAGATGCTCTATATTCCAGTTTTTAAAGCCGCGCAGTTTCAAATTGAATTAATTCTTTAAAATGTATCGAAAAATCAAATGGCAGTAGGTTTTCTAATGAAGAGTTTGCTGTTTTGTCACGCATGCTTTACAGTTTCCAATGCTATCTAAGAGTGGTAGAATTTTGTGAACATTTCCAAACCTCCCTTCCATATCGTCGTCTTCTCCTCCCCATCCCCAAAATTCGTTCGAGTAACCGTTCGAAAGCTCGAACTGCCTTCTCGTGAAAGCCGTCGCTCCACCGAACATCTTGTAATACTTCAGTCTTAACAACGAAAGCAAAATGCACAGCAGAGTCTATAAGCTGGCTTCTAAAATACGAATATGAAACCTAAGAATTAAATAATTATTGCCGTATGTGCGAGGAAGGCCGTTTTGTAATCAACAGGGACTACAAATTCAGTCGAGAAGACTTACAGTACAGGGAGTTACGTCACCATCACCGTTATGATGATGATCATCATCATAATCATGATGATCATCATCATCGTCATCATCATCATCATCATCATGCATTCAGTATGCAGCAGAGCGTTCAACGCATGATATATATATATATATATATATATATATATATATATATATATATATATATATATATATATATAAAGGTGTTGCAAATTTTGATTTTCAATTACTTTCAAATGGTTTCATATTAGCTTTCACTCACTTATTATGAATGTAATAATGTTTTTGTGTTTTTGTTTGAAAGCTCAGAAAAGTTCATAAATTTTTAACATATGGTATTCATATACTTGTCTAGCAGATTTCTTAAATCCATAGATACTCTAGTAAATTTGAAAACACTGCCATAAAACAAGGATGTGCTATACAAAGGCGATGTCAGCTACAAAATGAAAATATGGGGTAGCCCAGCAGTTTTTTCTTATCAAGGGGAGAGAAAGGAAATTAGAGATACATGGACGATGCAAGATGTTCCTGTTATTACATTAATATCACTCGCTATTGCAATCATAGGCCATCACCTTCTGCATTTAAAACGGCTCATCCATGACAACCCTCGTTATTCCATAATGCTAATAATGCACAGGATTTGTGTAAATTCAACCGCAATTTTGAAACTTATTTCGTCCTGTTAGAGATGGATTTCAAGCACTATATTGAACCACTGTCTTTAGCATTCTTCACTACATCGATATCAATCGCTATTGTAAACATAGGCCATCGCCTTATGTATTTAGAGCCCTTCCAGCATAACAACAGCCGTTGTTCCATAATGCTAATAATGCACAGTATATTGTGCACATCAACCGCGCATTTGAAATTTATTTCGTCCTGTTATAGATCGAATTTAAGCACCATATTCAGCCACTATCTTTAGCATCCATTACTACATTGATATCAATCGCTATTGCAAACATGGGCCATCACCTTCTGCATTTAAAACGGCTCATCCAAGACAACCCTCGTTAGTCCATAATGTTAATAATACACAGGATTTGTGGAAATACAAGCGCATTTTTAAAACTTATTTCGTCATGTTAGAGATCGATTTCAAGCACTATATTGAGCCACTGTCTTTAGCATTCTTCAATACATCGATATCAATTGCTATTATAAACGTAGGCCATCGTCTTCTGTATTTATACCGCATCCAGCATTACAAGCCGCGATGTTCCATAGTGCTAATAATGCAGGGCATTTGAGCAAATACAACCGCACATTTGAAATTTATTTCGTCCTGTTATAGATCGAATTCAAGCACCATATTCAGCCACTGTCTTTAGCATCCATTACTACATTGATATCAATCGCTATTGCAAACATGGGCCATCACCTTCTGCATTTAAAACGACTCATCCATAACAACCCTCGTTATTCCATAATGCTAATAATACACAGGATTGCTGAAAATACAAACGCATTTTTGAAACTGATTTAGTCCTGTTAGAGATGGATTTCAAGTACTATATTGAGCCATTATCTTTAGCATTCGTCACTACATCGATATCAATCGCTATTGTAAACGTAGGCCATCGTCTTCTGTATTTATAGCGCGTCCAGCATGACAACCGCCGTTGTTCAATAATGCTAATAATGCACAGTATATGTGAAAATCAACCGTATATTTGAAATTTATTTCGTCCTGTTATAGATCGAATTCAAGCACCATATTCAGCCACTATCTTTAGCATCCATTACTACAGTACATTGACATCAATCGCTATTGCAAACATGGGCCATCACTTTCTGCATTTAAAACGGCTCATCCATGACACTCAACCAGAGGTTTCGTTGAGCACAATGACGATCCTGGAACTGATTGTGCGCTGTGTGCAGTGTTATGTTAAGATACAGAGCCTGGCGATACTGGCAATAAAAACGGCATAATTATCATTGATAACGAAATGCATTCCCAACATTACATTATTTTCTATTTGTTATTGTTGTGTCTCTATTCTATGGGGCATTAAGGTATTTTAACGTAAAGTGTTAACGAAAATTGCTATAGTTACTAAAAACTAAGACCAGAAAATCACGAACTTGTAACTTTTAAAATTTCATATTCATATCTGTTTCATATGTAAAAAGTGTCATCTGAAAAGTTTTGAAAGTTTCTGAAAATCAGAAATTTTGTGTTTTTTGCAACACCTTAATATATATATATATATATATATATATATATTTCTTTAAGTTCTCTGCCCGGAAGCAGGTCCTGGTTCCCATTGGCGCCATCTATCTCTGTCAGCAGCTTGGGTCTTTAATCCTTTGTATCCGTCTTTTGGCATCATCCAGTGCAGTAGTGATGTACGTGGTCTTCCTCTGTTTATTTCCCCCCCCATGTGCCCTTCCAGTATTGTTTTGAACAACGATTCTCCTCTTAAAATGTGGCCCATCCAGTTCTTTGCCTTTTTGTTATATATATATATATATATATATATATATATATATATATACACCAACTGATAAATTAACGTTAAAGTTTATAACTTCCACCCCTACTTATAATTGCGTCCTCTGAAGAAGGCGGCCACGTGTCTTGGTACCCTGTAGCAGCCGTACATGTTGCGGTCGTCTTCCGGGAGAGAGTCGACGTCGTGAAATATAAAACAGTCGAAGACGTGATCCGTTCGTCGGATAATCTCCGCGAATCCAACGTTCATAAGAGCTGCCTTGTTGAAGATCTCGGGTTCCTGCTGAGGTTTGAAAACACAGACAGACCTGTTTGCAGTCTAAACTCCATAGCCTACTCCATACTTTATGAAGCATATAAATCATCAGCTTCATTATGTAGCACTAGACCAGTGCTTCCCAACGCAACGGTGTGCCGCTGCACACAACTGTGCCGCAGCAACTGCAGAAGTGTGCCGTGGCAAAATATTGGAAAGTAGTAAAATAATTATGGTTCTGAATTATTTGTTAATTATAAATTGAATTATATCCTTCTAATGAAGTCAAGCATGAAATAGTGATACAGATTGTAATGAAAATATGTGCCTATGAAGAACGGTAGTCAATGTTATACTGTATATACTAGACTAGAGTATAATAGATAGTACTTGTAGGCCTATGTAATGCATCATTTAGAATGAAATGCGTACATTTCGGCTGCAGTATGCCGTTGACTGTATGTTTCTTGGATAGTGTGCCGTGGCTCGAAAAAGTTTGGGAAGCATGCACTGGACTAGACCATGTGCGTAGCACCGGATGGGGAAAGTCAGGGTCCCCTATTCCGGCAGGACCGGTCGTGGGTTTTTGCCCAGAACCGTCGAGATTTTTTGGGAGAGAGGGTGGATAGTATGATCGAAGAGAATGCATGAATGTGCGAAGAACTACTTTCTTTTTTCCAGGTGGCGGTGGCAACTGAGTAGTGGATTAATCCGCGGAGTAAACAGGCGCGTTGTAGGAGAAAACTGGCCGCGTATCATGTAACTCGCGCCAGTCGCCTGGCTGAGGGCTTTGGAAACGAAGATCAGCGCTGCCTCATGAGCCTTGAGGCTAGCCATGGGAAGGAATTCACTTTTTTATTGTCATGGCTAATCAGCCTTAGTTTTTCAGATAACAAAATAATGCAGAGCTACCTGTTCAACGACAAATATCGAATAGCTGTGGAACTGACTTTGCAGGAACGGATGATACACCTGGAGGAACAAATCCAGGTGAGCGGCCCTATCACGAAATGGAATTATGATGGCTATCCTCTGACGTGGAATGCACCATGAAGGTGACCAGTGCCCACCTGGAAGAAGACCGTTGAAAATCTGCGCCGAAAATTTCCGGGAACTCATGTTCAAGTTTACCGTTCCAGCTTTTCACATGAATACAATAACAAAAAAATTATGTATGGCCTATACTTACTAAGCTTAGTTTATGCTAGTTTTGTCATTTGATCATTCAGTCAAGTAAAGATATCTAATGCGTAAACTTAATAACGTATTAGAGATGCCTATTTCTCAGTGTTTATTCTAGCCACCTTGACATTGGGGGAGGGAAAGTTTTACATGTTGGGGGAGGGGGAGATGGTTTGTCTGCCCAAAAACCTTGACGCAAAATATAGACATTTGGGGGGGGGAATTTTCAAACATTGGGGGGAATCCCCCCAAAACAGGCCTAGAATAAACACTGCCTATTTCTGAATACGTACTCAGATTTTGTGGTAGACACGGGCATAGTTCCTTGCGCGACCAACCAGTACCCGAACCAGCATACTGTCTGACCACCTCCGATGACGGAACTATAGCCTTTTCACAGTACCTGGAGTAACTGGCGAGAAACTGGACTGCGCATTTCCTGTCGTCTTTCAGTTCTTTTAGAGACAGGGTATCGCTCATGTACAGTTCGGTGTCTGTACCGACGAAATAACCGGGCGTGCTTAGTCTCAGCAGATAGAGACGCAGAACGAAGGCGCAATATATGAATGCTTGAGTGGCTAACATAGCGAAACAGCAGCGGAACGCTATTCCTCTCTTTCGGAACATTTCGCGAGTCAGACGATGGATGACTTCGCCTGCATGTAAGGAAATCAAAATCAACCACGTGTTCCAAACATAGGCGCCATCGGTTGACTACTTCGTAATATTATCATCTGTGAATTAGTCCAGTGGCGGCTCCAGGATTTGGCAAGTGGGAGGCCGTAGGGGTGACAACTTCTAAGCATGGGGGCCAACTATTAAATTTTGTTATTAGACATGTAGTAGTAAGTATAGGGTTCCAACAGAGGAGGGGCCAGTGGGACAGGCGTTAAATAAGGGGCACGGGATCCCCGGACTCCCCACGTGGACCCGCCATTGCCGGGGCCACCGCCCCACCGGCCCCCCGTCTGCACGCTACTGAGTTCGCGTTACTAAGTTTCGAACAATCTCGATTATTAGTTAGTTACCTCTCGTACTCACAAGCGATCCTTCTCTGCTTGTGAGAAAACGTTAGCCAGAGAGTCTCTCAACGCAACGTTGCTCTGACCGTCTTTTCCCTCCTCCATTCCCCCCCCCACCTCCCCACCCCACCCCACTTCACCCCAGAGCCTCGTCGGCAACGCAACGTTCGCTGTCTTCCCGGTGCGTCGTATAACGCGGGTTCATCGCGTCGCAGTCGATTTATCTCCAGACAGACTCAAGATCAACCGGTATTTATATATCGAGAATGTTCAAAAGACCGTGAAATAGCATTCAAAGCAAAGAAAGCATATAGGCCTATATTGAATATATTGAATAATAGAATATTGCAATGTAAGCTACTAGACCTAGGCTACTACGTGTGCCTGCAGGTCGAAAAAATATCGTGCAATAAGAAGACAACACGGACAAGCTTTACTTCGTGACAAACTCTATTATAATTATATCTGCAACTAGATCACTAAAACGCATAACTCGTCAGCTTCAAAAAATCTCCAATGCTAAATGGCTTAAACGAAGATTTTACTAAGTTACAAGTCTCAAACATATATACATATATATATATATATATATATATATTAATTGTATATTAATATGTGTGTCGTTCAACACATGTTATCCCCAGACATGCATGTCTATATCTTCCCAGTCTCTCTTTTCGTCTGACTGGGTTGAGTCGTGCTCTTTCGATGTTTCCTCGGCGTCGCTCTGAAAACGATTGCCAGCATCATAAAGGTTTTTCACTACAGCGCTTCCTCTGTTCAGTGCAAACAGTCGCTTCCAGTCGGTCTCATCCACCTGATCCCATTCCACGGACCGCTTTCCCCACGCTGGCATGTCGATGTCCTCCCAGTCCCTTTTTTTCGGAGACGTCCTGGAGCGCTCGCTCGTCCACTGGGGCTTCACCACTTGTCGGAGATACCAGACCACGGGAACCTTCTGCCTCGAGGCGTGCTTTGCGCTGGGTCCCAGATGCGCCTTTCGGTTCGCGGAACCAGCGCCGAAAAACATCGGAGGGTGTAGCGATCTAGGATACCTTCGGGTCCGTACTTGACTGGGCTGTACATTGGCGGCGTCCTTTCGAAGATTCTCGTACGTCTGAAATCCAGCTTGGTCGAGGTCAGGTAAGCATTCGACTGAGTTGCTCTCTTTCTGATCGTTAATCGAATTTCTGTCGAGATTTTTCGCCTTCATCTTCTGAAATCCGTGATCTCCGCAAATCTTCGTTTTCACGAGAATCTGATTGGCTGTCGTTTTGTAGTTATTCGAAGGGTTCGGGTCGACGTCGGTTTCCGATTGGAGGATTTGAATTTCTGGCAAAGTGCCAAGACGAAGATGATTGGTTGGACGTTTGAATTGTAACGTTTCGAATGCAAGAACGGATGCGAAATGTTGAAGAAGAACTAGCGACGAAACAGCGGTTATTATTCGCTTCATTTTTGTTGTTGTAGAACTCTTGAAATTTCTACAATAATATTGAATACATTTTTAAAATGTCGATTGCTTATAATAATTAATCAGCTAATACTAATCGTGATGATGATAATGCAATAACAGCGGCGTATCCAGAATTCCAGATTAAGAGGGCAGTTTGACAGTTTCCGGCCCAAAAAGTCTTGATAAGCAGAAAAGGGGTCGTCATCTCAAGCACATTAAAGTCTGCTGTCTCGTGGCGCGTTTCCTCGATCTAATACTACCTCCTATACACCCCCCACTACTCACAGGTTTTGGACGAATTTCACGACTGGTACCGCCCCCGCGTGCTTACCGTAGCTACGCCAATGTAACGCAATGTAAATTACATCTATTACAGACCCACACTAACAAATTTATTGGATTGGTCAAGGTTGAATGCTGAGGCATTGTAAGGTTTAAGAAAACCGATGCAAGGTTTGTTTTACCTATGAACCTTGAATTCTATTTCACTTTTATTCCAGAATATCGTCCTCTTTCCATTTGCACCTTATTAATTTATGAGCTTTTGAAACACCCGTGAACTCCCAACATTCTCTTCTATAGTCACCAGTGGCGGCTCTAGGATTTGGCAAGTGGGGGGCCGTTGGGGTGGCAACTTCTAATCATGGGGGGGGAACCATTTGTTGTTTAATGTATGTAGCATTAAGTATAGAGTCGCAACTGGGGGGGACACTGGGGGGCCAGACACTCAATGGGGGGTCAGACACTCAATAGGGGGCACGGGTCCCCCTGGCCCCCCGGTGGAACCGCCACTGATAGTCACTGAACTTTATGGCTATTATACAGTAGCTGCTTCTATAGAAGCCGAGTCTTTATCCATTTAGGCGGGACACTAACTTGACGGAAAATAACTTTGATGAAGGCACGTCCAACCGCAGACCGCCTCTACCGTTTTTCCTATTGACAGCCGCTCGATATTTCAACCAATCAATTGTTTTGGAACTGACATCTCGAATATTCTCCCGGCGCCAACGTGGGTCTCTCTCTCTCTCTCTCTCTCTCTCTGTGTCGTTGTTTTTTTTGATAAATCGCCTCCCATATTTAATTGGACATTTGCCGAGGACCGGGCGCATACAGGAGAGTTCGTGATCGGTTTATCAGAACGCGTCAAAAACTATCGCTTATTGAAGACGACGATAAGGAAAAGGCCAAACCGCGCAACAAATAGATCACACATTTTCGACATTTTATTAAAGACTTCTTGGTACTGAGGGCGCCCTGCGGGAATACTAATGCAACTAGTGGACGCGCGGATTGCCTGGAGTTTGCCCGTTTCCACGAATGAGATTTATCGGAATAAGACGAAGTGTGTGCGTGTGTGTGTGTGTGTGTCGTGCGAGAAATATTTTTTCGAATCGTTTACGGGGTACGTCGAAGACCAGCGATGATCTTGCAGATGCTTTTAGAAGTATAAAGCTAGATCCAGATTATAAGAAAGGCTGTGGGTTGGTAAACCTGTTCGTAATCGACTAGTGCCTGATGGATGACTCGTTAGATAGATCAGTGAACGATTCTTCTAACAGCAATGACGTCGGACTATTGCCACCCCAGATTTTTAAAAATCTTAGTGGGGTCGAGCTGCTGAAAAAATAAGCTTTTTGAACCATTTCTGGGAATCAGACTCGACCAGTGGTAGTTTGAATCAGGGGCGTAGCCAGGAATTTGATTGGGGGAGGGGGCGAGGCGGCGGACAGGGGGAATAAATTGGGGGTATATATTGCTATATATATATTATAATATAGTACATATTATGTAATATATATATATACTATATATATAATATATATATATATAATATTGTGTATACATGTTACATAGGCCTATGCTGTATTAGATATAGGCCTTTACTAATTTTGGGGGTATATATACAGATATATCCCCGTCGCTCCGCCCCTGGTTGGAATAGCCCGCTCCCATCCCCCAAGTAAAGCAGGCCTTATTTAATAATAGACTATCATGATTTTACTCTGACTATTCGCTGAAAGACTTCCAAAGCCTTACAATGGCTTTGAACAAATTGCATGACAATGACGGCGACGACACTAGTGTTGGTGGATTAATGCTCTGCCTGAATACTTGGATTGAAATGGATTGAAAACGGATTGAAAATGGAAACTCGTACACAAGTCGCATAGAATTTCACAGACTCATTGTCTTGCGTTTCAATTTCCTCGCCACACATTGGTTTGCTTTCTGGCGAGCGCTTTTGACATCGGCGCAATATGACAATATGTTATATTTGAAAAGCGGATTCGAAACCAGAAACAAATTTCCGGAAAATAGATTTTACTCTCACACCGGTTAAACGAATTTCATAGCGCGTTGTGATACGTGAAAAGTTTGCGTGTACGTCTTGTTTACAACAAGGACTGTATAATTGAAAATTGCTACTTTTAAAACAACAGTGATAATTAATTTAAACCCGGATAAATTTAAATCGCATTCATGATTATCACTTCTGGCGAAATGAGTTTTAATCTACTGGACCCAGAATCCGGAATTTACGTTTCAGCTTTTGAGAAATTTTCTGACTATCATAGTCGTCATGACCTTGAGCTTAGGGCCTATCGCTGATCTATCTTCGGTGATTCCATCATAACTAAAACCTGATCATAGCCTCCGCCGAATGCTTTGGTCAATACTAAAAATGCAACTACGTATTTACACTCCTCAATAACTTGTATTGTGTCAATACAGGATACAGGAATAAACTGTGTAGCCTATTCTAGCAGTCGTTTTGTCAATAATACTATTAATTAATTAACGGGATGTACATAGTGGTGAAGATCTGATAATAACGCGAGAAATAGAGGGGGAAAGCGCAAAAGGAAGACAAAGAATGGAATATACAGATGCAGGGATATTTTTACATCCCCTAACTCTCCCAACAACCTCTCCCAATTTTAGGTCGACACCCCCTAAAATTTGGTAATGTGACAATGGTATGCATACAAAATGCATGCTAATTAGCTCCGGACACCACCGCCCCCCATTTGAGGTCGACACCCCCAAAAATCCACAATCCTAGAAATATCCCTGTACAGATACCTAAGGGAAGAAGAAGCAGGTATCAGAGTCAACGTTAGACTGTTAATCGCCTCTGAGTAGAAATAGAAGAGGCGCTATACAAATGTCAATCATATATAAGAGCAGCCAGAAACAGAGAAGAGTGGAAATGCACGGTCGCTAACGTAGCAATATATAGCACATAAAAGAAGAAATCGTTTTCCTGTTACTTTATATTACACTGCAAGTCGGAAAACCTCATGTCTTTTGAATTGTGCAACAAACCTCCAAGTATAGAAAGCAATATTAATTTCATCTCGGTTAGGAAAATGCTTACAAACAGACGATAATTATATGAACTGCATGTAGGGCTATATATATATATATATATATATATATATATATATATATATATATATATATATATATATAAATTTACCTGACTGTTCCTGAAATTTTGTACATATGTAGTAATGTAGTAGGCATTTCTTACATTGGTTTAGATCTCAAATCATATTGGAAAGTTTCTGCACTTTTACGTAGAAATCTGCGCGTCGTTTCACTTACTTCTCAACAAGTGATGCTGATCTGTTTAGTAGTCGAGAGATATCTGTTTGCCCGGCGGGTCAAAAACATCGATGCAGCTGGGAAACGCGCATCACCGTGCTTATGTACCGAAACGCTGCCCAATCGGGTGGGCGGGCGGGCGGGTGAGGGATGGCTGCTCTAAGCCTACCTAAGGAGGCACTCGTCAAAAAGCAAAACAAAGAACGGAAAGCGAGCGAATGGGGTTTTTAGTTTAAGTCGGTCTTTGTGCAATTTCGCCGAACTTCGAAGCGCAGTTAATTATTGGGAGACGACTTTCTCCTATGCGACTCCCCGGAATCGGCAAAATCCTCTTAGCGGGAGGAGGAATTTCACGCTCGAAACGAGTTCAATACGGAACCGCTAGGGTGGAAAAGGAACTCTGCGAAATAGGAAAGGAATCGATTCTTTATAGCTAAACAGTAGTCTAATTCCGCAATTCAAAACGCTTTGGATTCAAAATAGCCAGAGGCGTAGCGAGGAATTTGATTTGGGAGGGTATAAATATTTTGGGTGGGTATAAATCTTAACTATAAACCGCATAAACCATATAAACCACACATAACCACATGTAAATCACATAAAAAAACTTTAAGGTTGACTGATTTTGGGGTGTATAGATATATACCGATATACCCTCCCGTCGCTACGCCTCTGAAAATAGCGTGTCACGTGCCTTTGGCTGAATACGCCTGCACGAAAAGCGGACACGCCATAACATGAAATATGCATGATTGACAACGATATACATGGCGTCATGATTACTATTTTCATACTAATACATGAATATGGCGATGTTGTAAAACGCGACAACTTATTTACTTACTTACTTACTTGAGCGTCTCGTATAGACCCAGTAATTAAGTAAATTCGTTTGCAAGGACATTATCCTTTCTGCCTGATTGATTTATCTCTGGACTTAAAGCAGGCGAAATGCTCTTTAGCGTCATTAATAGACCGACCAAATAGGTCGCTTTATTTTCACTTTATTACGTGCAGCTGTTAGGGCGATTCGGCACAAACAGGAAGGAGAACATATTGGAAATTACGTACGAAAAGTTCAACCTATTTTCAGTTTGTGATTCCTGGATTAACAAGGAATGACCTCTTTGTCCCATGGCAGAGACTTATTTTTACGGGTGCAGACTAACTTTATTTTAACCCCTTAACTGGGGATCCCGGATATATCCGTCCATTTTACATTGAGTTACAGTTAAATTCACGGTTAAGGGGTTAATCGATCAATACAGGAGATAGCAGGGTAAATGTTAGATACCAAATAATGAATTAGAAGCGACACCGATATAAATCCATCAACTTAACTTCGGTGTTCTGTTCTGTTTTGACCAGGGATATTTTACCCCCGCCCCCCCAACACCACCAACACCCCAATCTGAGACCGACACCCCCTCCCAATCCCAATTGGAGCCAGGGATGACCTTTTTCGGCAGGTGACCCCCAGAAAATACCGACACCCCCGAAATTAAGAATCTTAGAAATAACCCTGGTTCTCACACAGGCTTACTTAGCCTATCTAAACCACTTTAAATCACATTATTATAATTACTTTTATTATTATTATTATTATTATTATTATTATTATTATTATTATTATTATTATTATTACTCTTCCCATCGGTCGCACGGCGCCAAGTACAGTAGATAGAGCCATGAGCAGGGGCATATAGACTGTTTTTCCTTTGGACTCTATTAATCAAAGCATAATTACCGAGTAATATTTGCGCGTAGTGTTTGGCCTTTGGGCAAGAAGGAAACACAAACTGTCCCATATAAATTGCCTCAATCGATGTTAGTACAGAGTTTGCGGACCAAACTTTTTCATATAATGCGCCAGAAGCATTGGTTCGTTGCAGTGAAACCGATGGTGCTAGCTTCCTTGTCGATGTGATGCATCCATGTGCTTCTGGTCTTAGGCTGCCCATCAGCAGATTGATCATGGAGGAAAAACAGTCTCTTCTGGAGCACTTCAGCGATGATGAGACACCGAAGAAACTGAAAGAAGAAGAGGAGGAATTAGACCAACCACTTAGAGTTGTCTATCGCAAACACGGTACGATATTTAAAATGGAAAAATTCCTATATGTTTAAAACAATGCGATATTTTTTGCTTGTCAGCCTATTTTTTGCGGTAAAAGTGTAGTAAAATTAGGGAGAAAATTCCCTTCTGTCAGCCTTTTTGGGTAAAGTTTATTGTTTTTTTCCTTCTATTTTCATTCCCCCCAGCAACTTCCTGTGAATTCATTTCATCCCCCACCAAGAAATCCTGGAACCGCCACTGCGATTCTTCTCTCCCTTCCTCCCCTTTACCTCTCCCCTCCACTCTGACTCCCAAATACCACTCTGGTTTTAGATAATTTTATGTTTTATAATCAGCTTGCTGATCAATAACAAACGTTCTGCAATAGTATGTATAGTGCCTACTGTCTGTAGTGTCAGATTTTATAGGCTAGAATTTCCTCGTAAGTGTTACATATCTTTCCTTGTATCTTATGCCATGCTTTCTGTGGCGAAGACTGCAGATATTAGAAAAACTATAATAAAAACATATAAATAGGCCTTATAAATAAATAAATAAATAAATAAATAAATAAATATACATGGCAAATGTAATAATGCAACTGGGGTTGAAACCTGCATAGTACTCAAATGCTACAGGAATAATTTGAGATAACGGTTTTATAGCGCACTACAGGCCTGCTTAGAAGTGATGTGGAGGGGGGGGGGCTAATATTACCAGGGACGAAATTTGAGGCACATTGTAAATCGCGGTACTTCTCGAGCAGGAAGCATCAAACAGGAATTGCCCACAATACAGCCCAAAGCAAAAGAGGAAATTTAAGAGTGGACAAATTGCTCCAATCAATCAATTAATTAATTAGAAAACCCGCACCATTCAACATATACATCGCATTGTTTTCAATCATGCCCGACGTTGATCCAATGTTGACTGTTTTTCTCTCATTTAATGTTCTTTATATAGAACGGAACTCCAAGAACTGCTTTTGGTTGGTGGTATTGGCAGTGACCTTGACAGTTGCGGCCGTGACATTCAGAACATCGTTGAAGGAACTCGTTTGGTCTGGAAATGCATCTGTTGCTCCCAAGCCAGTGCAGCCGCAGTGCTCGTCACCCGCTGGAAATCGAACGGCTGACTCCGACACAATCCTGATGGAAGTTTTCGTCAAACAGTCAAACGGTGTAATGTCAGAGAAAGGCGAGCAACCGCCAAGACAAATGGTGCCAATTGAATCAAGACCGAAACCTGGGCCAAGGCCACCTGGACCAAAACCACCTGGACCAAAACCACCTGGACCAAGACCACCTGTACCAAAACCACCTGGACCAAGACCAAGGCCAACGCCAAGACCAAGACCAAGGCCAACGCCAAAACCAAGACCAAGGCCAACGCCAAGACCAAGACCAAGGCCAACGCCAAGACCAAGACCAAGGCCAACGCGTCCGAGGCCAACTGGACCATCAAAAAGGCCAACAAGGCCAAGGCCAACAAGACCCAAACCATCGCCGCCGACAAGAAAACCGTCGAAGCCGTCGACGAGGAGGCCGACCAGAAGGCCGCCGCTGTCCACAGTTAGCAGACGCCGCACGACCTTTCCCAGAACAACGAAAAGACGAACAACTACCACCAGAAGACCAAGAACGTCAACTACCACCAGAAGACCAAGAACGTCAACTACCACCAGAAGACCCAGAACGTCAACTACCACCAGAAGACCAAGAACGTCAACCACACCTGGATGGAAAACCATTTCCAGGCGAACAACGCTGACGATCAGGACAACGTCCAGACGGCCAAGGACTACGCTTCCAAGGAGCACAACTTCTCGTTCGAAGTCTACAACGAAGAGATCAACACTTTCTACTCGACCGGTCACGTCAAGAAGAAGAAGCACCACACAGGATCCTGGCCCCGATCCAGGCCCCGATCCAGGCCCCGATCCAGGCCCTGATCCGGGTCCGGATCCTGGTCCAAGTCCCGGCCCAGGCCCGGATCCCGGTCCAAGTCCCGGCCCAGGCCCGGATCCCGGTCCAAGCCCAGGTCCAGGCCCGGATCCAAGTCCCGAGCCGAGTCCATACACAAGCGCGACTGATTTTTCCAGGCTTTCCTTCGATACGAAATCAACAGCATCGTTGACGTCTCCCTATTCGGCAACTCCTCCGAAGACATCAACTGTGTCACGAAGAAGGAATTCCACTTCGAAGTCACGTAAAGTCTTCCACAGATCGGAGGCAGTGATGGTGGCGTCTATCGTCTGCCTTGCGCATATTCTCGTCTGCTTCCGCTCAATATATCTTCTCTAAGTACTTTGTATGACGTCTGGCATTTAGCATTTCTTCTACCAATATAAAAAGCCGTTTCTTATAGACTATTCTAAGCGTTGAAGTTTAGTATTGTTGTACAGTGTTTATTCTAGGCCTTCTCTGGGAAGGAATTCTCCCCCCCCCCAAGTTTGAATTTTTCCCACATTTTTTGACATTTTGGCAAGTAGCATGACCTCCCAATGTATGTTCCCCCAAAATTTTAAACTCCCCAATGTCTAGGCAGCTAGAATGGCCACTGGTTGTGATAGCAACGTCCGGCCAAACAGTAAGCTTTAACCAATGACCATAGTCTAAAAGGCTTGTCGGTCTATACGTTAAAAATTCAAGTAAATGTCAAATAAAATTTAATTAAGAAATGCTTGTTCAGATGTCTTTGATTACGAGTGAATAACTCGTAATGATAATTGATAAATTCTCAAACGCATTGACTGGTCTCTATAAATTCGTGAAAATATTTCGCATAATTAAAATTCGTAATTTACAGTACTTTATAGAACATCGCACTGTCTTCACTTTGCTTGCTGCGTAATGTATTTTATCACTTTAAAAAATAATATATTTTGCGATATGCCTGAGGTAGCTGAGATCGAACAACGTAAAGTCTCACCTTGCAAGCAAATGCTGATTTATGAGAGATCATACTGAATGCAAACCTCCTGTATATAAAGCTGTATTTTACTATGTGGAGAGTTACAGCAGTCTTAAGATAACTGGTTCCTTGCATCACAAGTTTTATAGACGACAAAAATATTATAAAATTGATTCTCCGTATGACATTAGCCAACGGAAGAGCTATTGTTACAGTACGTGTTTAGATATGCAAAACTTTCAGCGGAGTGATGAAACACTCGAATTAGAATAAGATTTTCTTGATGTTCCATCATCATTGCGTAAAGTGGTGCAAAGATTGTCAATACTGTTCGTCTCAATTTTATTCTACAGGGCTCCAAATGCGACACTTCTCAGCCATTTCAAACCGCACACTATTCTGTACACGGTATTTGAAAAATCTAATCTCCACCATCTAAAAAATTAAAAAAGACTCGAATTAAATCGCATTTTTGTGTGCTCATCATAAATGCGTCAAATCGTGCCATAGGAGTGTAATTGTAAATGTAGCCTAAACATTTCAGCTTATTGAACAGATTCTCTGAAGAAAATCATAGTTTCTTTTGTTCCCATCTTCACTGCTTAAAATTTTTCTATATATAAGTATAATCAATATTGCTCATCTAAGTTTTGCTGTAAAACGTTCGAAATGGGTCACCACTCTGCCATCTCTCAGAGAAGGCAATGGCGAGCTACTCTAGATTAATAGCGTAAGCCACCCGCGTCGCTGCTTGCCTTGTTCACGGAGATCAGCGCCGGACTCTACGCTTGTTTGAATACAGGACGCCAGTCCCCTTTTTAATATCCGTTGATCTTATTAAGATTATTTTGGCCAGTCAGAAGTCAGCCAAGTGAGTTGAAAACCATTTCAAACTGTCAGTTAAGTGAGGTTGCGTTTAGAAATTTTAGCATGCACGTCTGTCTTTCTTTTACTCACAAACGTTTAACCTTTTGATAGCGAATAATATAATATTATACAGGCCTATTCATAATTTCATTAGATGGTCTCTGGTCTAAACTGTATGGTCGTGCTCTAATCCATTGTGGACGCATCACTGTCTACAGATGATATTCATACGTAGACCAAATTCCAAGACAGTCATTTGTCTGTCGGTGATCGATTATAAACTGAACTAAAGCCATTAAATATATAGAAAAACATAGATGTATTGTTGATATAGGCCTACATTATAGTCATTGTACCATCATACAAGATACAATTAGAAACTTCCTAGGGCAGATGCTTGACAATGGCTGGTCGATGTCATCTTACGCACATACACACACACACACACACACACGCACACACATATTATTGTTGTTGCTATGGCTGTCAGAAAAACGTCCAAATATTTAAGTATGACATCTACAGTACTGCTCAAAAAATTATGAACACACGTAGATTTCGAAGCAAAACGTATTTTTTCTACTGTATTTTTCATTAACCTTCCTAGCGGTAACGACGACCGTTAGCCGTCCAACCATTTTGATGCAAAAAGGGTTAAGGATGACCGGGACTCGTCCATTGTCTACTGTATGCCTACAGTAGCAGGCATTCGAGGCAGGTGAGACCCTCGGGCAATTGTTTCGGTGACACGCTGACCTAAAAGGGGCAATTATAGCGGCTTTGTATTCTAGCGAACTGAAATTTTGCAAATCTATAGCCTACTGTAGCACAAACAGGGTATCAATTTTATAATATTTCTGTGGTCTATAAAACCTGTAATAAAAGAAACCAGCTCTCTTAAGCGCCATCTTATCTCTCGATTGATTTTTTAGACATTTGACAGAGAATAGATTAGAATTAGATAAGTGGAAGAACCTCTGCGCTGTCTTCATTTGTCATGTTGAACGACATATATAACATGTATAACATGTATAACATATATATATATATATATATATATAACATGTATAACATATATAACATGTATAACATGTATAACGACATGTATAACAGCATAATTGCCAATAATTTTAAACGTTAACGTTAGTAACCAATATTTCAATATTTAAAATCCAAAGGTTTCGACATACACGGTGGGGGGGGGGCTCGCCCTTGTTCACTGGGGGCTTAAACTCCGAGGTTCTTTTCCCCGGGCAATCTATTTTATGTCTATTTCTATATAACTATATATATATATAGTTATATATATTCTAAATATAACACATCTATTTGTGACTGCGTACCCTTCTTGATCCGTCCCACAAATTTTAGACTTGGCCCTGGACTTCCAACTCAAAACTACCACGAACATGGTTTTTGACTATAATTCTCACTGTAATGCACTATTATAACTGCGCTACAGACAGAAGTATATGATTGATTGATTGATTGATTGATTGATTGATTGATTGATTGATTGATTGATTGAATATTGAACATTTGCTCAGCCTCAAAATTATGCCTGTTTCCGTTTTTCATTGTGCTTTGTCAGCAACGTTGGCTCTCAGTTGGAATCATTATATATTATATTTATTTGCTTGGTCGCTATAGCAACGATCGCCGCTATACGTTGTTTACGAACCGGTCAACGCCCCACCTGTTGCTATGTTTACGCTGTTGCCACGGTGCTCGGCTGCTCCGGCGAGTTAGAAGTTAGACGGCAAAAAATTCCCGTCTTATTTTGCGACGAAACGACAATCGTTTTTTCCTGACATGTCGCTTCATTTCGTCGCCCAATGCATTCACCGGCGGCTGTCACCCGAAAACCGATACTCGCAGAGCACGAGTCCTACACTGCAGAGTACTTGAAACGACGACACGGTACTACCTACGGTACTGTAGTACTCGCAGTGTGACGTACGATGAATGAATGATCTGCCCTTACATGTACTTGTCATTATCGTTGAACGTTGATGTCAAACCGAACGACGTATACGTTATAGTTATAATACTGCACATTCACTTCACCATCCCCACCCCCACCCCCACCCCCACCCCCGTACTTAGGATAGACTGTTTTCCTAGCGGTCCTCACGAGACAAATGGGTTCCAATAATAATTAGTCTAATGTTTATCGTTGGTATTCTGTACAGCTAATCGTTAAACCTTTCTTTATTCAACGCGGACGTTAATTTTCAATTTTCTTCAATAGATGCTGGTACTAGTACCCTCCCCTGCTCCTCCTCCTCCTCCTCCTCGGCCCCCTCCACTCCAACCGGCTATTCCGTTTGTTTTTCCTGCACATCGTATCGAGGTCTATGGAAATTTTTTCTAAAAGAGTCAGCGAACCGCGTCTTCGCACGCGCTGGTATTCTCAAAATACCTGAACAAAGTTACTTCCATATTTGAGACAGAAAAGGTAATGATGCTCACTAGCGTAGTAGACACGAGGGGCACAAGGGGGCGCCCCACCCCCATTCGGACCTAAACTGGTCGTGACGTAAACTCCCTTCGGCCTGCTTGTGTAAGAACAATGAACAAGAACTAGGCCACATACAGTGGAACTTCGTTATAACGTACTCAATAATCATGTGAGATTGAGCCCATTATAATACCAGATGCGTTATATCCAATACCACCCAATACAGTTCCACGTCACGAGGGAGCCGTCAGGGCCGGATTAAGGTCCGAGTGAGCCTGGGGCTGAGAAGTAAAAAAAGGTCGTCGCTTCCATAATTTGAAAATTGCCCCTTGTAAAATTTCCCGCCGCCTTCACTGAAAATCTCTGACAAGCAAACAAAGGTCGTGCTTGAAAAACGGTGGGCCTATTTTTCATGGTGGGCCTGAGGCTTCAGCCGCCTACTCAGCCCCCCGCCCCGCCTTAATATGGCCCTGGGAGCCGTACATTGCGGTATGTTATAACCGAGGATACGTTATAGCCGAGTACGTGATAACGAAGTTCTACTGTAAATTGGTCCGACCACTGCGCGCGATATTTCATTTTCCCATCACGTGCTGGGAAACTGTCTAGAAGCCTTCTTCTTATTGGACGGCAGAGAGACCAGGCGATTATCTTTCTAAAATAGAAGTACATTTGTTTAGGTATTTTGAAAATACCAGCCCGTTCGAATACACGGTTCACTGACTCTTTTATAAAAAAATTCCATAGACCGCGATACGATGAACATTGGACCATCTTCTGTAGAAATAATTATCGATTGAATCTTGTGCCGTCAGTTTGCCCAACAAGTTTTGCCCTTGCAAAACAACAGCGCTCAGTCAACGCGAATTTTCAGCGCCGATTAGACAACATCGTTGGTGATTTTGGCGTATATTCTCCACCAGGTACCTTCAAAACATTGTAGACGTTTTGCGGAATAAAGAGCTTTGTTATTTTAGAACATTGACGCATGTTCTGTTAGATTTGTTAGTCAGTTATACTTCTAATCTAATTCTGTACGTTAAACTGTCTCCAGGGCAACGGGCAGAACACTAATTACGACAGTTTAAAATTCCAATTATAAAGTTTCTCAACACCCAAGCTTCTAAAAACCCTGAAATCACCCTACAACTTCGGTAACAAAGCTCTCCCAAAGTTAAAAATTGAAGAACAAGTGGTGTTTTGTCACCCTCCTCCCCACCCCCACCCCCGTACCCCGCAAAACCTTGGGTGGAATTAGATTGGACGAAATGTTGCAGATAGTAAAATATCAAAATAACTTCTGCGAACGGGTTGTTCGTCAACAATTTAGTGGTCATTTATTTAGTTAGTTAGTTAGTCAATATGCCAACTTATATAGCGCTATAGTCACAGCAGGCCAAGATCAAGAGCGCTTTACACATTGCACAATTTGAGGTATTTTAATTAATGTCACTACTATTGATTCATAATTAATCGATCAATGCACCAGGCACATTTTGGTTTAGTTGAGTTTATAGTTTAGTTTAAACGACAATTTATATATATATATATATAGCGCAGTAACAAAGTCAGAGCGGCTTAGGGCAAAAGCGCTTTACGCAATGCACCTGCATGAGATGTCGAACAGGTGCGTCTTAAGTTTTTCCACATTGTCTAGTCGATATATTTTCTAAATAATATTATTTATCATAACAAATGCAGTAAATTGAGTCCAGTGGAAATTTTTACTGCGGTTCGAGTTACAAAAGTGTAACCATTATATTTTGAAGATACGACGACGACGACGACGATGATGATGATGATGATGAAAGCCTGCAGTCTGTGGACGATCGTTCTCGGGGCGGTCATACTGCTCTTCTCTCCTCCGCCGACCGATAGCGTTGTGTGCTACGATTGCATTCACAGTAAACTGACGGTGGACGTGGGGGTCAACACCACCTGTACCGACCCCTTCCAGGCGGCTGGAGTCGCTACCACCACTGGAGTAGTCTGCGTCGTCGGGTGGATCGACTTTAAGGAATACGGTAATGATTGGAACGAACTGTAACCAAATAGGCGCTATATAAATTATAGTTATTCATCGGCTTTGTTGGCAGTTTAAGTGTTTGAAACAGCTTATGATTATTATTATTATTATTATTATTATTATTATTATTATTATTATTATTATTATTATTATTATTGTTATTTGGACGCGGTGAGCATTTAGACACGGAGGGCATTTCGACACGGAGAGCTTTTAGACGCGGTGAGCATTTGAACGCGGTGGGCATTCACAGTGGTTCTCACACAGGTTTACTTAGCCTCCTGAATCATTTAAAATATCATTATTATTATTATTATTATTATTATTATTATTGTTATTATTATTATTATTATCATCATCATCCTTATTATTAACTACTGATTAATGTTAATGTGGTAACTCGTTCAAACGAACTGCGTGAACATATTACAAAGTTACATCATGTTACATTATTATTATTACTATATATATTATTATTATTATTATTATTATTATTATTATTATTATTATTATTATTATTATTATTATTATTATTATCTTTGAATCCCGTACTTTGTATTCTGCGTCTTTGGACAACATTGTATTCCGCATCAGAAACAGACGCTATTCCCTTGCATTTGCAGGCTTTATTATCAATCGAACGGGCGTGTCGGAAGTGCCCGCCGTGGCGCCGGACCAGTGCCTGCTGATGAACCAGATGCAGAAACAGTACAAGTTCTACGTGTACAATCGCTTCTGCTGCTTCGACACCGTCCAGCCGTACGTCCACAACGGCACCCGGTACATGGTATCCGCCACCGTTTGTCTGTGCGTCGCCGACATGTGCAACGGTGCCGTTCAGAACTACATCACCAGGCTGCCGCCCACTACCACGGGAACCGGGACGGTACCGCCGAGGCTGCCTCCGACCACCATCGCCCGGACTCCTGCGGCCGGCGTGACCACCGTCGGACAGCCGAAGACGGCCGCTCCGCAGAACGACGCCAGTTCTGCCCAACCCGTGGCCATGTTGCTGTTTATAATGGCTTCTTATTTTTATGCAGGCGTAATGTAGTTGTTGTTGTAGGCCCATTCGTCGTTTGAAAAGAAGGCAATCACTTGATCCTGATAACTTCTGGAAATTATTGCAGTCGAAAGAGGACAAGTTTTTTTTCTCTCTCTCTCGTTTATATAGCACCTGTAGAATTTTTAACGTTTTCTGCCGATGTACATATAGATTTCGATTATTATACCAAACGTCGAATTGAGCACAGATTAGAAATGCGTTTGTTCAATACAGCACCTGCAAATCCAGGAACAACTGGTATTTGCAGAAATATCGTGACAAAATTATAAATGATTTTTCGAAATTTCTTGTGAACATGGTAGATCTTTCGTTTGCGTTTTTGTCTGGTATTTTATTATTCTTGCAACTGTTTATTCGATTCTCTACCACAATGATAATAGGCATAACGTAAATGGGTTAGCAGGCTTTATTTAGTCTGTGTGAAAACCACTGTAATTACGCAAAACATTTGATTTGACAATACGAAAAACTGCTTGAAACGTTTATTTGCTAGCTATTCTTCGGGCTTCTCAAACGAGACTGACAATTAAAGGAACAGTCCAAAAAATGGAGCTACAAGTTGTGTGGTCGTTGATCTCTGTTGTAGCCGCTAATATAATAGACCTACATAACCTAGCGATTGCTCGCAGAGAATACAGTACTGCTCAAAAAATTGTAAACACACGTGGATTTCGAAGCAAAACGAAGTTTAAGGCTTGTTAAAACATTGCAATCACAACCAAGAACACCAATACTGTATTTTTTTAATTAATGATACTATTCTACGATTGATGTACATACAGAAGGCTATAGATATGCAAAATTCAGAAGACTGTTGAAACGAATTTTATCCACATTTTCTTGTGTCCCCATCTTCATTGCATCAAACGGTACTAGAATAATCAGTATATTCAGTCTCAATTGTATTCTAGAGCGTTCGAAATGCCACAAAAATGGTCAATTATTTTGCATATCTATAGCCTTCTGTACATCAATCGTAGAATAGTATCATTAACGAAAAAAATACAGTAGAAAAATACGTTTTGCTTCGAAATCCACGTGTGTTCACAATTTTTTGAGCAGTACTGTAAATTAGGCCTATTTCTTCACTTAGGCGCCATTAAACCTAGACATTTCGCTAAACCTCAAAACGTGGTAGCATGGGAAATTGAAGAATTAGGTGAAAGACATCTCAGAATAGAACAGACTTTAGAGCAGTGTTATATCTAGACTTCAGGCCTTTCGGGGGGCTTGACTTGGTTGGAGGGGAAGAGGCACAGTTCAATGCAAAAATATGTGTCACTGCTAGGATTTGGGGATGGATTTTGGGGTTTGGGGGATTTCCCCTATCAGGTCTGTATAAAACACAGTTTTAAAGCCACTGAACAAGGCGAAAAATGTTGATCTTCATTCACTAGAGGGGCAGTCAGTGTCACTCAAAAATATGATAATAATGAAGCTTAGCAAACGCAAACGGTGAAATTGTATCCGCATTTTGGGGTACGATTCATTTATTAGTTTTTTTCTTAATTTTACAAAATTTATACTAATTTTTAACGATATTAAAAGTGAAAGACATAGCATAATTTGACATTGTACGAAATAGATTTCATGGCCTGTTCACATTTTTTTGATTTTGACTATTTTTGCAATTCAATCATAGACTTCTGTAGCGCCATTCCATAACATACATAAACATATCGTATGATCAGTAAATAGCGAACTGGTAAAGATATAACAGCAATTATTACTCACTATAGTAACATATACAGTGAGCAGACTCATTCATACGTTTTCATTTAGGCCTCCTTTATGGTCATTAAATGATTCATTATTCCTTTTCTCGTCCATCAATTCCTTCATTTTCCCTCTCTCCTTCTTTCCTTCTTTCCTTTATTCTGTCCTTTCTTTCCTTCTCTCATTCTTTCGGTCGTTCTTTCTCAGATAGCTTTAGGTATTTTGTCAACAACAAGCTTTGTTTACTAGCCACCGCGACAGGTAATATAATTAGGCTAATAATAGCGTTCCATACACAAAATAATTTCCTCTCTAATGATGAGCGGTGGATGAAAAGCGATTAAGTTAAAAGGTGGAACGCATTAGAGAGACGCATTTTCATCTTCAACTAACGATTCTACAGAAATAAACCTGCACGATCCAAATTATCGCAATTGAACAAAACAGGCATTGTTCCACGTCACTAATCTCACAGCAAAGTATCCTCATCTAACGGCTAATGCTCGCCATCATAATCTTACCCCACCCCCTCCCCCAACCCCACCCCATCCACGACACCCGAGCGATTCAGACTCCTAGGCGACAATCAGCCGAACATATAATAAGAGTTTACTCTGTGTTATCCCGTGGAATGTTTCCTCGATAGAGCTTGGGTAAGGGACGGTAGTCTGGGGGTTCAGGGCTAGCTCGCTTCCACTCCAACACCGAGTTTGAAAGAGTGAAGTAGTTGAAGCGGGTGAGTTTTCGTATTAGTAAATCGTAGGTTTTTTAGAAAGGGAAAATCCACAAATACTTTAATTCTGCTCTATAATTATTAATGCTCGATATAATTATTATTTCGATGCTCTTGTACGAAATGTTTTCAATTTCTTGCCAAGGAAAAATAAAAGTGTACATTTCTAATTTTTACTGAATACTGAATGTGGATAATTTGTTATTAATTTAATCGCTTGTCATTGTATAGGAATGTTAGCTCTTTGCAAACCATATTTTTGGGGGATTAGACACAAATTTTAATGATCTTACACGGCCGAAAAATTCATTTCGGGGCCTTACAATTTTGATATAGGCCTATTTGAGATTTCGTCGTAGGCCTAAACTTCAACTAGGCTGCTGGCCTAGAGCCTCCCCGCTTTTTAGAGATTAGGCTAAGGTAGGGGAACGCCCCCCCGGTCCCCACTTTTTCATCCAACGGACTTACTTCATTGCAGGTATACCCGAGGACAATGGCGAAATTCTGTATGCTGTCGATTCCTGTACTCGGTGCGATTTGCCTCTTCGTCGTCCCGCTGAACATTGCCATTCGCTGTTACGACTGCGTTCACAGCGCTTTGGCAGAGGGTGTTGGACTGAACACCACCTGTCCGGATCCATTCCAACCGTCCGGAATTCCCACCTGTTCTGCAAACAACTGCGTGATCGGATGGGCAGACCTTAAGACAGATATATATATATATATATATATATATATATATATATATATATATATATATATATATATATATATATATATATAAGCTATATTATCCTATATATATATAAGCTATATATATATATGTATATATAACAAGGTTTAAAGTGGCCTCAGAATGGTCTTCCCTGTGTGAGAACCACCATGTTTTGCCCATCCAATCTAGTATCCTATATAGTGCTAAGGTTTATTTTGAAATAATTTACACTATATATAGTGGCCATTACTATCTTCTCGTCCAATTCGTTCCATCTGTCCACCACACTCTCGCACTGAAGAAATGCTGCTCCTGTCACACAACCCGTTTCTTAAGACAGTTCCATGTTGTGTCCACGGGGGTTACACTCAGGCAGGGGCGTAGCCAGGAATTTGACATGGGAGGGTATAAATATTTTTGGGTGGGTATAAATCTTAACTATAAACCACATAAGCCATATAAACCACATATAGCCATAGGCGGATTTAGATTTTAATATTTGGGTAGGCTAGCATGGGGGTCTGGGGGTGCCATCCAGGACGCGAACGACCTGGTGTTGATGGAAAAAACAATTGTTTTGTTTTGGTGGGATTAGTTGGGTAGGCTTAAGCCTGCCCTAACCTTTAATAAAATCCGCCTATGCATATAGCCACATGTAAATCACATAAAAAAGCTTTGAGGTAGACTGATTTTGGGGGGTATATATACCGATATATCCCCCGTCGCTACGCCCTGGGTTCCAGCACACTGTTCCGTTAATTTGCGTTGATTATAATGATTGGTTGCAGGGTACATAGTGTACCGTTCGTGCGTTACGGGACAGTATCCCACTGGAATCACACCGACGCAATGCGAGATGATGAACCAGCTCCGGAACATGTACAAATACTTTGTGTACCAGGAGTTGTGCTGCAACCAATCGATGCAGGCGTACAACTACAGCGGCGTCACGTACAACTTTCAGGCTACGTCGTGCATCTGCACTCGGCCAACGGACAACTGTAACGGAGCGATTCCAAACTACGTGACCAAGAAACCGTCACTCGTGTCGACCGCAACAGACCCGGTCACGTCCAATACGACGAAGGTCGTGACGGTGGTGCCGACGACGTCTACCGTGAAGCCGTCGCTGAAAAACGTTGCCACCACGGTAGTTTAAAATCTACGGCGGCGCCTCTGTGTGCAGTGGCCTTTACCATTGCAACCGTGGGCAGGAAAGTTATGTCTGCGAAATAAACCGATCACCAGGCTTGTCTCCGCGGGACATATCTGTCTGTCCCATTCCATCCCATCCCATCGGATTCCCATTATAATATTAATATTGAATACAGTTCAAATAATATTATGAATTATAAAATTTATGAAAGTAAAGGTGTGGTGTCTACCAAATAGGAGGACTACATGTAAAAAGAGACATGCAAAACGACAGAATTTATTAACTCTATTAGCTTTAATGTCCCATCACAAAATATAGATGCAAATATATAAAGAAAAAGAAGGGTAACGGGCTTTTAAAAGGTAAAAAAATTAAACATTAAGAATAGCTCTATCCCATGAGTCCCATATGACGATATCAAACAGTGCTGTTCCATCCCACCCCATCCTATGGGACAATTCCCATGGAATTCCCATGGGAATGACATTCTCATGGACAAGCCTGCCGATCATTTAACAAGTTATCATCTATTCTCAGTAAATATTATCGACATGAATTGACAAGATGCACTTGAGAGCCCTGTTAAAGCAGTCATTGGCGTTAGTGTGCTGCTAAAAAGTACTGCTAAATTTCGAAGCAAACACACGTGGATTTAAAAAGCAAAAACCAAGAACTTAAGGCTTGTTAAAACATTGCAATCACAACCAAGAACACCAATACTGTATGTTTTCATTCAAAATTTAGAAGACTGTTGAAACGAATTTTATCCACATTTTCTTGTGTCCCCATCTTCATTGCATCAAACCGTACTAGAACAATCAGTATATTCGGTCTCAATTGTATTCTAGAGCGTTCGAAATGGCACGAAAAATGGTCAACTATTTTTGCGTATCTATAGCCTTCTGTACATCAATCGTAGAATAGTATCATTAATGAAAAAATACAGTAGAAAAATACGTTTTGCTTCGAAATCCACGTGTGTTCACAACTTTTTGAGCAGTACTGTACTTTGAGAGCCCTGTTAAAGCTTGTTCCAGTAACGAAAACGCTAATACCTATGCAATCTGGAAAAACGATGAGATTATATAGCGATATACTGCATTATGCATTATGCGAACATGCAAATGGTATCAATTGTATAAAAGTACACGTTTCAAGATAAGTATATAAATGTATTCTGGATATGTTATTTCTGTAAAAGAAATACAGTGTAATTAAACGATAATGGTATTTTTGTGAGTATTGCATATATATATATATATATATATATAAATATATATATATATATATATTTAATATATAAATCTATAATGAGTTACATTTAATGCATAATAAAATACTAAAGATTTATACCACAGCCCTATACACGCAGACTAAGAGTCTAGGTTTACTACTACTACTGCTACTGACAGTCCAGGTATTATTATAGTGAATTTTTATATTGTATTATATTCAGCATTACCAACAGTATTGGAGTACCATAAATGGACATCTTTGCGTATTTGCGTACTAGTATTGCTGCCAAAGAACTTGTATCATTGGATCTTATACTTAGAATTGTTAAACCGTTAAACTAGGCTAGTGTGTCAAGTCTTTAGGCCATGCAAAAGCCATGCGCTAAAAGCTATGTTTATGCCGAAAGTCGAAAGTCGAAGGTCTTTACGTTGAAACCATTGAGGTGAATTAATGGATAATGCTGATATTTTCTGACTTTTAACATTAAATGGTAGTAATTGAGAAATTTAATTATAAAAAATAAAAACAAAAGACATCGGGATTTCAACACTTTCATCGTTTATTAGTAAAAGAAATAGTCGCTCTCTCTTTTAGCATTTTAGTCGTTATTCAGAGCGTTCGACTTTGTTGTTGTTTCCGTTCCGTTGACAACGGAAGAAGGAAGGAAGAAGGGGAAGGAAGGAGGATGTTTCGGTCGAGTCTTCTTCCCTTCAGGTCCTCTTGCCCAGCGGAGGATCTGGGCTCAATAGCGTCGTCGTCGGCGTCGCCTTCTCCCTCCTCGGCGACGGCGTCTCCCTCCTCGGCGGCGGCGGCGCCGACGGGAGCGGGACCCTTCATCGTCGTCACCGGCTTGGCTGCTGCGGCGGCGGCGGCGTGACCGGGCCTGGCTGACGACGCGGCGGGCGCTGCGGGATCTCGCCCGGCTGCAGCTGCGACTCTCCGACTCGTCGCCGTACTGATCAGCCTGCGAAACATATCAAAATGGCAGACGACATACAATACCAGACACATTTAACTATTAAGATTTATACATCGCAATAATATTGTCAGAAAATGTGCCATAAACCCGAATAATTATAAATCGAAGTCCCTGTAGGAATATACTTACGAGGTCTAGTTCCTCGTTAGGTTCCATGTCCTTCGCTTCTCAGGTGTTGATGTTGTAGTTGCGATGAGTCGGAATCGAGGACTGAAGTCGTTCGCCAACATCTCCGTTTTTATACGTTTTTTCGTCAACGGATAACAAACGTCAGCCAATCAAAACTCCCATCGCCATGGAAACACGGATTACCATGGCAACCGGTTCATCTCAACTAACGCTATACAAGCAGCGCTAAACAATGACCGATAATTATTCAGTGGCGGTTCCAGGATTTCTTGGTGGTGGTGGTGGTGGGGAGGGGTTGGAAATGAATTCATAGGAAGTTGGTGGGAGGGGGTGAAAATAGAAGGAACAAATCAATATAGACTAAGAGAAGCAACTAGTGCCAATGTCTATGAAAATAACGAAACCGGAAACTGCATTCGTACCAATTTCGACGATATGTGACTATGACGATATGACATAAAGGCGAAAACTATATATAGTTTAAGGGATCAAGGGTAAGACAGTGGCACTCTCTTAGTGCGGCAAAACCTGGGGTGGAAGCAGGGGCGGTTCCACGTTGGGGATGGCTGGGGATGCATCCTCCCACCGGCCGATCAAAATGCGTCTTCAGTGCCTTGAAGACGATCGTCTAAACGGATTAGCATTGATGTATATCTACAAAGATGTGGACATATCCAAAGATAATGTCATCTACAAATTCGCTTCCAGCAATAGAAAACTCGATTTTGCACTAAGTATTTGTACAACCAGACTAAAATTGCTTTTATAGGTCTACATTGTCAATTTTGAACATTATATTTTACAAATCAAATCTACAAATCTCTTCTAAACCGTTTGCATATAATTCCTTTGACAATTGGCGCGATCTTCCTAGAAATTCATTGCATCCCCCCCCAACAAGAGTCCCTGGAACCGCCGCTGTGTGGAAGCGCTTACTGCAGAAATTGGGCTTAAGGACCAAATATTAAACTCTAAATCCGCCTATGATAGTAGTACCGGTAAAAAAATTTAACTGGATTTTTAGGTGGTTTGGCAAGATTTACCCTGCTTTGGAAACCACTGCCAATAGGCCTAAAACTTTATAATCCAACTTCTGTTTGTCCGCTGGAGCTGTTATCTCTGATTCTTTGTTTGATATTAGTATTAATCCAAGGTATAAAGGTTAGATTGTAAGCTATCAGTGCATCTGGACTATGTATTTTGCTGAGTGAAGAAGACAACAGGAAGATCATTTTCAATATTTATTCCAGTAAATAACTTTTCGCTCATTGTGTTTTAGTCGTTATTCAGAGCGTTCGACTTTGTTGTTGTTTCCGTTCCGTTGACAACGGAAGAAGGAAGGAAGGAAGGAGGGAAGGAAGGAGGATGTTTCGGTCGAGTCTTCTTCTTCCCTTCAGGTCCCCTTGCCCAGCGGAGGATCTGGGCTCAATAGCGTCGTCGTCGGCGTCGCCTTCTCCCTCCTCGGCGACGGCGTCTCCCTCCTCGGCGGCGGCGGCGCCGACGGGAGCGGGACCCTTCATCGTCGTCACCGGCTTGGCTGCTGCGGCGGCGGCGGCGGGACCGGGCCTGGCTGACGACGCGGCGGGCGCTGCGGGATCTCGCCCGGCTGCAGCTGCGACTCTCCGACTCGTCACCGTACTCATCAGCCTGCGAAAAAACCAACAACAACAACAACAACATATTATTATTATTATTATTATTATTATTATTATTATTATTATTATTATTATTATTATTATTATTATTATTATTATTACAAGACCGTCAATGTACGTTAAGTCATTCACAAAACGAATAATCTGTATTTGGCAGCAATTATTCAAAGGTGAAATAATTAACTGGCCCAAAGTCGCTGCGCAGTGGATAGTATCGGATTCGAACCCGCTACCCTCCGGTTGAATGGGGCAAGAATCTTACCGCTATTCCACCGCCGCCGCGCCTCCTGATAAAGTAACAATATACTCACTAGATCGTTGTCTTGGCTGGCTTCCATGTTGTTGTCGACAAGCCGGGATCGAAGAGGACTAAAGGCAGCACTCGAAGAGTCCCACTTTTATTCCTCTCGGAACTGAAACGGCTCCGTCTCGACCAATCGAATGGCTTATTGGGACAATAGGTTACCATGGCAACGTATGTTGCCACGGCAACAATTCTTCGATTGTTAAACGGCTTTAAAATTCACCGTTTGATTAATTATGAATTTTTCCGATGCCTCTCTTGATTTTGAATGCGTTGAACTATGCTGTAGCAAGTAAGTTAGACCCTACTAATTTATTATGGTTTTTTGTTGTAATGGGGGTGGGACCGTGGGTTTCTATCCCTCTAATGGACAATAGAGCAGGGTTTGTCCATTTTAGTGGAGAGAAGGTCTTTTTTCCAACACATGGGTCGTAATTGCTTTGTTTGTTTTGCGAAAGTTTAAAATTCTAAAAACTTAAAGGTAACAATCGAGGATATCCAAAATCTATCCAGGAGTGATAGCTCTATCTCAGGTCTATCCATCGATGAGCAGACAAGTGAAGACAGAGACGGAGAAAGACAGAAACAGAAAGAGACAAAGAGAGAGTGCAGGGATATTTTTACACCCCATAACACCCCCAACACCTCCAATTTGAGATCGACACCTCCCAACACCCCTCCCCCAATCTCAGCTATGCGATGACCTTTTTTGCTTGTCAGACTTTTTGGCAGGGGACCCCCAGAATTTACCGACACCCCTGATCCTCCCCAATTGATAATCCTAGAAATAACCCTGAGACAGACAGACAGATAGAGAAACTACGAAGGTAACCAATGTTTATAAAGTTTCACGAACGGGTTTAATGAAATTAATGCTATAATTCCTCTGAAAACGGGAAAAGCAATATTATTCTGAATTGGTTGAAGCTGCTACGGACATTAGATGTTATCGTCCCGCTATACCGAACCGTACATCGTTTTCAATGCACCAACGCTAATCGTCAGCCGTTGCCGTCCATAGAGAAGCCCCAGTCACGTGATCCGTGGCAAATTCCGAGATCTCGTCCCCGATCGCGACCGAGTAGAGCCCGCACGAGCAGGGTTCGAGCCCGGACGGCGGACGACGGACACAGAACGACGAACAGTTGACGGCCGCGCGGCACGTCTGCGCGCAGAAGCAGGGAGTGCACGACGGATTGTCGACGTACTGTTCACGGCAGGTCATCAGACAGACGTCGGTTGAAACCCGCTTGAACGACACCGCCTGTCCCGAATGGCTGCCATCTGGCGGCGAACATCAAACGAAAATCTACGGTTAATATCACTGCGTCCCGGGGTTGTTGTCATCAGGATTATTTCTAGGATTATCAATTTGGGGGGTCGGTAAATCCTGGGGGGTCCCTGCCAAAAAGTCTGAGAAGCAAAATAAGGGTCATCGCATATTGGAAGGGGTGTTGGTGGGTGCCGGTCTCAAATTGGGGGTGTTGGGAGGGTGTTAGGGGGGTGTAAAGACACCCCTGCCCCCGTGGATACGCCAATGCCGTGTCCAACGATGCGGTGACATTTAAAATATCAAACGATTTATCAAATTATAACGTAAAAACTCTCGACACGGCCTACCTGATATCCTGGATTCGTAGTTGGTTCTCTTGAACGATGCTTCTGTGCAATATAAAGCGGCGCTATAGAAGTTAATGATCGGATCGGATTGGATTGGATTGGAGTGGATTTGACCAACCTGCTGAGCGGACGAAATAGGCGAAAGGAATGGTCAGCAGATCTTGGAAGGTAATCGCCAGCGAGTTGATCGCAATGTCGTTGCCACTGAGGTCGTTTGCAATGCAGATGTAGTCCTGTCCGACCAGTTGTCCTCTTCCGAAGGCAAGGATGCCGTCGGACCAAGATAACCAGTAGACGCCAGGTGCTGTATTATTTGGTATCAGCGTCGCGTTCAATAAATCGCCAGCCACAGTTTTCCCGAATCTATGCACAGCAGGAGCCACAGAAACAATAATTGGCTATCGATAAAGTACGCAAAAGGAGATTAAATTGGTTTGGACATGCTAAAATAATGGACAGCAATATAGATGGACCTACAAAGCACTGCATATACGCACACAGTAGAAGTAGACAGAGGGAGAGGAAGACCGAGAAAAGATGGATAGATAACATCAAGGAAGATCTGGAAGCAAAGAACATGTCGATTGTTGAAGGATGCAGATTAGCGCAAGATCGACCGAAGTGGAAATGTTTCGTATCTATAACTATTGGCGCCATGCAGGCAGAAAGTCAAGGTGATGATGATGATGATGATGATGATGATGATGATGATGATGATGATGATGATGATGATGATGCACAGAAGATACGAGAAACTTGATAAACCGAGGCATAATAACGGACTCGGATCACTAAGTCTAGAAAATCTTGTAAAGATTTGTTAAGACACTGGTGAGGCGTATTGTAGCGATTGAAATGCAGTTGAGCTGACAGCAAACCAAAGAATAGATGTCCAAATCGATTTGCAAATATGACATGAAAGGCAACACCAGAAAGGGGCGGTGAGATAAAAGACATATATAGTCGGAACCTGCAACGCGGAAACAATGCTATGATTTCTTTTGTCTGTTCTTATATAGGCCTATAGGCCTAGTCTATACAAGAAAACCCATAGAAATGAAAAGTCCGAAATTTCTCCATTGAAATTCTTAGAAATTCGAAATTACGTTTTCCGAAGCCTGATTCCAGTGGGTAGCCAAGGGGTGGGTGTTGGGGTTAAACCCCCTCTTGACTGCCGACGAAGAAATTTTGTACATGCTTTTCCATACATTTTTCAATTTCGGACGCGATTTTGGGGGTCAACGCCACCTTGGCTGGGCCGATCGAAAAAATTTCTAAGTGCTGTAGAAAATAGAAATAATGTAAAGGTGTCAGGAAGGTGACGACCTATTTTTGCTTGTCAGCTCCTAAAATAAAAACGGAAAAACAAGAAGGAATTATGACGTTGACATGTTTTTGCTTGTCAAGATTTTAAAAAAAGTTTGGTCGCGACACAAACCAACCTCCCCACCTTCAGGAAATCCTGGCTGCGCCACTGCCTGATTCAAATACATGTACACGCCAATATCAGCGACTAGATGCACTTGTGTTAATTTTTACAGAAAAGTTATTAGCATAATCAAGTTTAATTGCAAGAAAATGCGAGCGTCAATTGCGCCGAAATCACATTGACAACTCGAAATCATACTCCACCGAGACCTTAACCCCTTAACTGGGTATTTGACTGTAGCTCAATGTAAAATGGACGGATATATCCGGGGTCCCCAGTTAAGAGGTTAACATTAGCTTTTGAAAATGGCTGTGGTCAAACACCTACCTCAAGATTGAAACTACCGGCAGTTGGTACTGGACGGACCATTCCAGCCGATTGGTACTGTTGTAAAGATCGATGCCAAGATAGGACGTGTAGCTTAGGACGGTCAGCGTGATCGAGCTTCTGTCTTCCAGAATCAGTCCTGGATACGCCGTAGTCACTGCGCCTTCTTCGGAGTTAAATGGCCTATCTTTTAAAAAAATGCATATAAGACATTAATAATAATAATAATAATAATAATAATAATAATAATAATAATAATAATAATAATAATAATAATAATAATAATAATAATAATAATAATAATAAAGCTCTTCTATAGCACCAGTATCAATCGATGGTACTTCAAAATCCATCCGCAAAAGATCCAGGTCATTCCAGAGATCAGAAGGTCATTCCAGATATCAAAATGATTTCGCATGGCATAAGAAAATATGGATATTATAACTCGTCTTCTGATTTCGGAATTTTTATTTCTTGGTGAAGAAGAAATTCGTGTTTGCATCATTATATTCTTTATTCCTTAACTCTTAGCAAATTTGAATTGCCTAGTGTGCAGGCAATGGAGAGCTTGCTGAAACAAGTGATATATATTCATCTTTTACCGACCTGCGCATCCTGTGCCATTGGAACCTGAAGAAAGAGAGAAACCAATATCAGACTTAGAATGCGTTCCAACATATATCGTTCATTTGTTAACTACACTCGAATTTTAGTACAGGGGCCATCCATAAATGACGTTACGCGATTTTGGCAGGTGTTTTACCCCCCTCCCCCTTCTTCGTCACACGTCGTCACAAAAAGTCAGACCTTCTCAATTATGACGTCACAACGTGCTAATCCCAACGTCATCTTTCCAATGTCAAAATTAACGCTTAAAATCACTTATTTCTTGAATGAAACAGGATATTGCAATGAATTCGTTTTAAAATATTCATTTTAATTATTATCGTTAAAACGATAATCAGAAACGTTTTCAAATTCTTCTCTAAAAATGAAGTGTATGATAATTAATTAATTATAAGTGTAAAATACGTTCAATTTTACGGTAGCATAGCATTGCGACACTAATAAAAATATTTAGTTTTAGGCCTATGTGACGTCACATTTCTGGACCCTCCGTCGTCACACATTGTCGCAAATGTTTGAACCCCCTAAGTGCGTTACGTCATTTATGGATGGCCCCACAGACGAAACTATTTCATTATGAAGTCCTTAGAATGCACTTTATTCAAACAACGTAAGTGTACGCTACCTGAAGTCGTAGTTTCCAGATTCAATTTCGACAGAACTAAAAAAAGATAAACCAGTTGTTCTATATGATATACTGAGGCCTATGGACCAGTGGCGTAGCCAAGGGGGAGGAATTTGAGGTTAAACCCCCTTGGCTGCCGAAAACAAAATATTCTTAATGAGTTTCTATGCATTTTCAATTTTAGGACGCAATTTTGGAAGTCAAAATCCCCCCTGTCCATGACGACACCCTTTTTTGCTTGTTAGGTCAAATATACAGTACTGCTCAAAAATTGGGAACACGTGGGTTTCGAAGCAAAACGAAGTTTAAGGGTTGTTAAAACATTGCAATCACAACCAAGAACACCAATACTGTGTTTTCATTAGTGAAACTAATCTACGATTGATGTAGAGAAGGATATATATATATATATATATATATATATATATATATATATATATATATATATATCCTTATATATCGAAGAACCTGATAGAGTTAAAATTAAAAATTTAAATATATATATATATATATATATATATATATATATATATATATATATATATATAAAATTCATATATAACGTATTCCTCTATTGGCTAATACGGTTTTGATTTCTTTGTAGGGGCGACTAAATCTTTGAGTTGGGTGGTCCAGAGGGCTAGCACCCTCTACTGAAATAGGCAGAAATTGCTACGTATTAATAATTGTCTTTTCTTCTATGTCAAGTGACTATTCTTTTTTTAGTCCTATAAGTTTTGATTTCCGATTGGGACTAAAAACATATAGAAACGTATTCTATGTTTTATAGGCCTATAACGTATTCTTTTATAGTCCTATAAGTTTTGATTTCTTGGTAGGAGCGACTAAAGCTTTGAGTTGTGTGTTCCAGAGGGCTAGCACCCTCTACTGAAATAGGCAGAACTTGCTACGTATTAGAAAATTGTCTTCTATGTCAATTGCTATTATTGCCCATAGTCGTATGGGCAACACATATAGAACGTATTCTTTTATAGGCCTATACGTTTTGATTTCTTTGGGAAGAGCGACTAAAATTAGAGAAAATTTCTTCAGTACTGCTAAAAAATTGGAACACTATACGTTTGGATTTCTTGGGAAAGACAAAACGTACTTTTTGAAAACACCTACTGTATTTTTTCATTAATGATACTATTCTACGATTGATGTACAGAAGGCTATAGATATGCAAAAATAGTTGACCATTTTTCGTGGCATTTAGAACGCTCTAAAATACAATTGAGACCGAAAATACTGATTATTCTAGTACGGTTTGATGCCATGAAGATGGGGACACAAGAAAATGTGGATAAAAATTCGTTTCCCTGCTTGTCAGATGTAATAAGAGTGAATTTGGGGCTGCGGATTTTTCAGGAGCCGTAGGCGGCAAGAGAGTGCACGCTAGCTACGCCATTGAGCCCCGGACGATACTGGACTTGATTACCTTGATTGTCTTGATCTCCGTCTATAATCCAGTCGGCTGTGCTTGTCCCGTGCGAACTGACTGCCAACGTAGTGACGGACCGTATGGACGTTATATCGTTGTGGACGAGAAACGCATTGCTGCCTATAACGCCTCCCGTTCCGACCGTCAAGCGACCGTTTGACCACGATATCCAAATCCGTACGAAATCCGTTCCATTTTTCAGATAATCCTCTGTGGCAGCGTACGCCAGAGTCTTTGTCAACGTAGAGTTTCTGCAGTTAGAAATTAGAATTAAGAAACAGATCGAAAAACAGGAATTCCGGCAAAATATAAAAATGCTGAGGCAACTTATCAGGTGAAGTCTAATCTACTGTAAGCCCACCCAGTGGCGGTTCCACCATGTCGATGACTGGGGATGCATCCCCCCACCGGGGTTCCGGATGACCTTGTTTGCTTGTCAGACTATTTTCCGGTGAGTTTTTCAAAAAAATTAGATGAAAAAACTGCGAATGACCTTTTTTGCTTGTCCGCCTTTTTGCCAGGTTTTTAACATTTAGTGGGTAAAACACTAACAATTACCTATTTCCTCTCTTTTCTTTTTTTTCTTCACGTTGCCCGCCACCAGCTTCCTATAAATGTTTTCACACACACCCTCCCCACCAAGAATTCCTGGAACCGCTACTGAACCCACCCAATAACAGGATAACAGAAATTGTGCATAACAATCATGACTAAATGGGGCAGTGGCCTATCTAGGATATGGCAGGAATATGGCATGCGAAATTTGAAGGGGCACCAGAAAAAACTCTGTCATCTTGTTTTCTATTCGGCGTAGAAAGAGAAGAAAGCTGAGATAACTGACTTTGCGCACATCTCACACAATACACAGACCAGTTCGCATCAGTACAAGCAAGAAAAGTACATTTGCATAGTTTCAAACTTGTGTCAATAAAATGTCATGATTTGTTAATCGAAGATTTTCTTAACCTGCTAATTTAATTTTCTAACCCCCTCCCCACATGCCGTGGGCGCCAAATACCCTGGTTATGCCTCTGAATGTGGAGCTAGTGTCTCGTAAATTACTCCACCAGCCGATTCGAACATTGCTTTTTCATTCCCCGAATAATAATTAATCTTTATCTCGGGAATTACTACAGTATACTGTATGTTTTAGCGTCTTCTTACCTGACTCCAGAGTAGTGTGTCTTGGTCAACAGCACAATTTCCAGCATGTTGACCGCGTAGTTTCCCGGCTCAGTGACGATCGCCAGAAGGACGTTGCCCGATGTCCTGACCTGGAAAACCAGACTTTGAACTGCCGTCAAATTGATTCCAGTCTCGACGTAGTTGTACCCGGAAGTCGAAATGTGCAACGGAACCTCTTAATTAAAAATCGAATTTAATCGCGATCGTTAAATTCTTGAAACACCCGTCAGAGTAAAGACACATCAGATACGTCAAATAGCATCAAATAATAATAACTACAGGGTGGCGCAAAAAAATCGGACTATATTAAATGCAAACCTAAATGTTACTAGTCCGGTTTTTTGCGCAACGCTGTATATAATATATAATTATATTAATTATCTAGTATTTTTAAATTGTTGTTTGGTCACATAGTTACATAGACAAAGATTCTAAATTGCGGCGCAGATGAAAGTTAACCCTTTGCGTCCCTTTGGAACATTCACTTTGTTTTACCCACTTCGTTTTACTGTATTTACGACACACTACTAACAACTACTTGTCTGAAAATTATAGCTTTGTTCCAATAAATATTTATCTATCTAATAATAACAACAAGAAATAGAGTTTATCGTTATTTGTAGACTCGATGACAAGAACACAATATAAATAATTATAACAACAACAGGGCTTTGGAGTAGCTCAGTTGGATCGGACCTGTGTGCCAAACATTATGTTTCACTTATATTCATTCCCAATATGGTCTTGCCGTAGACTACTCAATTTTTGCAGTCTTATAGCTCTACGAGACCAATCTAGTGTCCTTTAGTACTTAGGTTTATTTTAAAAGTATTTACATTACTAGCCATCGTTGTCTTATAATCCAATTCGTTCCATCTATCAAACACTCCAGCACGAAATGGGAGTGACAGTTGAAACAGTAAACGGATTCAAAGGCTATCTCGGAAAACTAGGTTATTGAATGCAGATGGTTACATCAGTGGTTTTCACACAGGCTTACTTAGCCTCCTATAAACCACTTAAATCACATTATTATTATTATTATTATTATTATTATTATTATTATTATTATTATTATTATTATTATTATTATTATTATTATTTGGACGCGGTGGCCGGGTGAGCATTTAGACACGGAGGGCATTTAGACGCGCAGAGCATTTGGACGCGGTGAGCAGTTGAACGCGGTGGGCATTCACAGTGGTTCTCACACAGGTTTACTTAGCCTCCTAAACCACAGTTAAACCATTATTATTATTATTATTATTATTATTATTATTACTTATTACTACTACTACTACTACTACTACTACTAAAAATGTTAAAAATGTTGTACGTATCTTCCAAACCGTTTCTGTAACAGTTTGATATTTTGAACGTAAAGACACAAGCAAGGCCATGATAAAGTTTTATTGAGAAGCAAAGTGGTTCTTACGCAGCTGAAAACTTACGCGTGACCGAGGGGGTTTTGTTGTCCAGAGAATGACGAAAATCAGACTAATAGTCGGCTTCATCTTTTTACAGGATCTGAAGAATTCCAATATTGATATTTTGCCTTAATTTATTTCGCAAAATCGACCTATTTGGCGTTGTGCGACCGGTTCCCGTCAGAACGTCGAAGTTAAGCAACGTCGAGCGCGGTTAGTACTTGGATGGGCGACCTGTTTTCGCACAAACAAGAACAAATATGTCCCCGGACAACTTTAATCAACAAAATGTTCGCAGCAAATTCCTATCGTCGTACGTCCCTTTATATAGCGCGATGCACAGTAGCGTTGAATATGAAGTCATTTCCCGATAAAGCTTACATTACCAATTTACCAGTTACACAACCTGAAGAATTACACGCAAAATGACAACACTTTCCGGAATTCTAGCGATATTGCTATCGCCAAGAATGATTCATGTGCATAAATGGCAGTAACCTATTGATTCCAACCGTATCTATAAAGCAATGAACTCGAAAGAAACAGAAATAATCCTCGGTTGCTTTATTATGAGAGCGAACTGTCCGCGGACACATTCAATTTTAACGAATTTGTTTCATGTTTCACTACCGGACTATGTCACAAACTCTGATGACTCTTTTGGAATTTTTCTACGCAATCTTAAAACTTACTTATTCACCATCGAGTATACGTAGCTTTGTAAAGCGCTCTTGTTTTTGACCACTTTTGCCATGCTTATTGCGCCATAGAAATCGTCTGGCTAATACTACTACTACTACTACTACTACTACTACTACTACTACTACTACTACTACTACTACTACTACTACTACTACTACTACTACTACTACTACTACTAATAATAATAATAATAATAATAACTAACTAATAATAATAATAATAATAATTCAATTGTCTTTCAAAAATACGACGTTGAATCGTATAGAACTTCCATGCAAACCTTCGTCTTCTTCGGCGGGAAATTAGGCAATGCGCCGTTCGAGTAAGATTTTTCCGGACAATGTATGGACGGACAATGCGTTACTAATGTTTGTTCTCGTCGCTGGCATTGCATGCGCTGGCTGCACTCTGTCGGAACTACCGTAGGAATTCATTCATCTATACATTCTGCGTCGTACCGATTTTATTATTATATTGTTATCTCTGTTCTCTCTGCAATGTCGTACTGTACACGCCTTTGGAAAACTGACCAACACAACCTATATATATATATATATATATATATATATATATATATATATATATATATATATATATATATATATATATATATATTCACACATTCAGCAAAGCAAATCATAAAGGAACTGTTTCATACTATAAGACGCTCAGTGGGTGCATGTGTGAGAGTGTGTGTGCGTGATATATATATATATATATATATATATATATATATATATATATAATGCGATCCTGAAAATCTGAAGAAAGACATAGCATAGAGAACTCACACTGTTGTATGCAGAAATTGATGTAAAAATAAAGCAGGGTTCAAAAAACCCTGCTGGAAACGGTTAGAAAAAGAAAGCTGAATTACTGAATTATGAAATAAAATAATCAACGTCCTTCCCGAACATCACGAGCTCATCATGGGGCCGGACTGACCTCCGTTACTATAACTTCCCTCCCAAAAAAAATATATATATATATATATATAATAATTTCATAAATAAGTTTCACACATGCAGGTCCTAACAACTAGTCGAATGCCTGATAAATTGAATACAGAAGCATCTACGTCGTGTACCACGTTAATCAATAAGAAATTAACAATACATTGATGAAATACTCTCCTTGGTTGGCGATTTCTTAGTGCTAGAACAGTAGGGGCCTACAGTGTACCTTAGCTTTGGCTTATCCACAGTGGTCTTTGCTTATGCATCCTGTCGATTTAGTGAGTGATAACACAGCGGCTATACCATCTGAACCCACTAATAAACGTTCAAATGCACCCAAAGTACACTGGACATACCCTTTGCTTCTCAACATCCGTTGATTTTGAGGTGCTCTCTGCATGTTGCCGCTGCAGTTTCGGGATATAAATTCGCTAATTAATTCAAAGAAAACGCGTCGCGACCGCTAATTAGAATCGAGCTGTGCTGAGAGCGATGCGAAACCTTCCCTTCCACCCACCCCAACCCCCAACCCCCGTCGCGTTAGAGTAAATATTTACTCGTTACGTGCAAATTTTGCGCGTTCCAGCGTATAAAATACCCGATCTATGGTCGGTCGGTCTCAGGTTTGTTTTTCGTTTGAAATAATTCAATTCCTGAGGATCGTTCGAGATTAGGGACTTACAGGAAAGCTGTCAGAACAAAACTTTACTAAGCTGTCCAGCATTACAGAAGAACCCGGATCACAATCTCGAACGTGAACGCCGCGACCGTCTCTTGCCATGTCTACGAATACCAGTGACATAGAAGACGCTAATAGTAGTAGTAGTAGTAATTATTATTATGATTCCAGATGGAACTCCAGCAGCTGGGAGCCGGATATCCTCAACTCCACAGCGTCCGGAACCGGTCAGCAGTTGAAAGACATCGTCATGAGCGTCACCTATTGGACGATCTTCGTCGTCGGAACGGCCGGCAACGTCCTGCTGCTCGGCATAAGTTTCAAACAACGCGGAAACAAACAGCCCGTCACCAAGATGTTCATCTGCTCGTTGGCGATCTCCGATCTCGGCATGATGTTGACGAATTCGTGGAACTCGGCGTATGGCTACAGTCACGGACCGTACGCCTTCGGAAGGTTCTTCTGCAAGTTGAACAACCTGTGGAAGTCCCTGACGGCCGAAACTTCAGCCATATCGTTGGCGGTAATTGGTGTTGACAGGTACAATGTTATATGTATAAATGCATGTAGGTATATATATATATAATTATATATAATATTTATATCATGCAAAACAATGATGGTGTTTTCTAAAATGACGACCGATAAATTTGATTCATTAACAACATTTAGGCCTACTTATAACTTATTAGTCGAAACAGAAAGACAGAAAAGTTAATTTATGCAGAGCAGTGAATGTTAATCCGTATATAATATAATATAGATCTAATATAATAATAATAATAATAATAATAATAAGTAAGTAGTAGTAGTAGTAGTAGTAGTAGTAGTAGTAATAGTAGTAGTAGTAGTAATAAGTAATAGTAGTACAGTTTTAAGTTGTAGTAGTAGTAGTAGTAGTAGTAGTAGTAGTAGTAGGTAGTAGTAGTAGTAGTGTAGTAGGAGTGGTTCAACAGGATCTCACTAGTGTGAGGACCACTATGTTCCACCCATCCATTCATTCACATTATGGTCTTGCTGTGTAATCTCATTCTTTGACCTCTTGTCTTCTGGTATGTCTGTTCCTATATTTTCATTCTTCGTCTTCTTGTCTTTGCATCTACAAATAGCAAAAACTTACTACAGTTATTGGCCAACAACACTAAGTATCAAAGTAGTCACATCCACATTGCACACAGATCGTATTTTGTATCCTTGTATCCTGTACATCGTACACGTGTCGTGTATCAGATACATCGGTATCGACAGACCAGGACCCAGCATCTTCACAGTGCGCTCTGCCCTGGCAATCATCGTCTCCATCTGGACGGTTACCGTCGCCACCTGCATACCTATGTTCCTCTGGTTCGACGTCGTCAGAAAGGGACCGACACTGCAGTGCACACTGTCGGAGACCGGAATAGACCCCGGCGCCATAGGACTCTACACTCTACTTAGTCGGATGGTGGTTTTCTTTCTGCCAGTTACGGTAACACTCGTCTGCTACGCCGGCATCTGGTACAAGGTCGCCTTTTCCCAGATCAAGGTATAGCTTCCAGTGGCGTAGCCAAGGTGGGCTTTGGGGGTTAAACCCCTCTTGTCCCTTGGCTGCGACGAAATTTGAAAAAATGTGTTTCCATACATTTTTAATTATCGGACGCGATTCTGGGGTCAAGCCGCCCCCTTAATTTTAAGCGCAACAGAGAAAGATGTAAGGTGGCGATCTTTTTTGCTTCTCAAGATTTTCCAAAGTTGGTCATGATCAAAACCAACCGTCTTTCCGGTGGAAATCCTGGCTACGCCACTGGTAGCTTCAAAGCAGTGGCATCGTTTAGCAGTGGCGCAGCCAGGGTATTGGGGATTAACCCCTCCCATTAAAATAAATGAGAACCTGTTTGTCCTTGTCAGGATTTTCTAAATATGAGATATAACCAAATTATCAAAGTTATATATAATGGACCTAAACACCTGCATATGTTGCAAACTCAACGAAGACGGTACTAATGCCAACGATGTACAGTAGAACTTCGCTATGAAGTACTTAGCGGGCAGGGTGCGATTTGTGACCTGGAGCAGTGGAGGGGGAATATGTCGAGTTTGGGGGGGAGGTAGTTGTTGGGGAAGTGTATCAGTTGGGGGATAAACAGTACTGCTCAAAAAATTGTGAACACACGTGGATTTCGAAGCAAAACGTATTTTTCTACTGTATTTTTCATTAATGATACTATTCTACGATTGATGTACAGAATGCTATAGATATGCAAAAATAGTTGACCATTTTTCGTGGCATTTCGAACGCTCTAGAATACAATTGAGACCGAATATATTGATCATTCTAATACGGTTTGATGCAATGAAGATGGGGACATAAGAAAATGTGGATAAAATTCGTTTCAACAGTCTTCTGAATTTTGCATATCTATAGCCTTCTGTACATCAATCGTAGAATAGTATCACTAATGAAAACATACAGTATTGGTGTTCTTGGTTGTGATTGCAATGTTTCAACAAGCCTTAAACTTCGTTTTGCTTCGAAATTCACGTGTGTTCACAATTTTGTGAGCAGTACTGTATTGGTGGGGGATGTAGCAGAAGGGGGATTCAGTTGGGCAATGGAAGAAACTCCCTCTTCCCCCCCTACAAATCGCGCCCTGCTAGCGGGTTCTGTGAGATTTAACACGTGATAACCGAGGATACGCCATAAGCGAGTCCGTTATAACGAAGTTCTACTGTAGCTGACTAATAATAACTGAGAGGATTTCATTGAAGACGACTGGTACCGGCGTTGATTCGAAGTCGGCGGCCAGTGCTCAATCCACTCGCAAGGTGGCGCGAATGTGTACCCTCATCGTTGCGCTGTTCGTGGTTTCCTGGGCACCGTTCCAGGCGAGCGTCCTCTACTACGCCTACGGACCGAACAAGGCGCTCGGCAGTGCCATGATGGGCTACCTGTTTGCTCTGGCCAACGCCAATTCGTGCGTCAATCCGATCGTGTATGGATTCATGTGGAAACCGACAAGAACGGCCATCGCACAGGTGGGCCTAAGACCCGTGTCCGGACAAAATGTCCGCGGACAAAGTTGTCACGAGGACAAAATATCATGAGGACAAAATGTCAGCGGACAAAATGTCAGCGGACAAAATGTCAGCGGACAAAATATCACGGACAAAATGTCACGGTTTAGGCTAAGGGTTAGAATTAGGATGACATTTTGTTCGTGACATTTTGTCCGCTGACATTTTGCCCTAGCACCGTAAGACCAGATCGAGGGTCATGGTCAGTGCCGGTTCCACCATGTTGATGACTGGGGATGCGTCCCCCCCACCGGGGTTCCGGATAACCTTGTTTTTGCTTGTCAACCTATTTTCCGGTGAGTCTTTAAAACTTAGTGAAAAGTACTGCGAATGGCCTTCTTTTTGGCTTGTCGACATTTTTGCAAGGTTTATTAACATTTAGTGGGCAAAACACTAACAACGACCTTTTAACTCTCTTTCTTTTTATTTCTTCTTCACTTTGCATCCACCCACCAACTTTCTATAAATTGGTTTCGTCCCCCCCCCACCACCAAGAATTCCTGGAACCGCCACTGGTCATGGATCAAATGGGTCGCATAGATCGTGGGTCAAGATCCACTGACACGTGACCCGTCACGTATTTAGGACTGCGGGTGCAGTGCGTGGCATTGGCAAGCTCAATTTTATTGACAAAATTTAATGAGTGAAATAACTATTTTCTGCATCTACTCTATGGCAATGACATCATTCTTGTATAGCAGTTTAGCATTGCTTTTAGTTCACTGGTGCTCAGCATTACTATTAATATCCACGTATCTGAACGGGTTTGAAATTACATTTAAATAATATTTAAGTATCCCAGGGATCATGGGGGGGGGAGTCGGTAAGCAGTGGCCCCTCACATATTCCTCGTACAAATGTTGATCCGGTTTGAACGCATTTTGGAATGGGGGAATTGACGGGTATGGCAAGTAGGAGGCGTTGGGGTGGCAGCTCCAAAGAATGGCGACCAGGGGCGTGGCGACGGGGGTATATCGGTATACACTGTACAGTAAATATAGTGGCTCAATATGGTGCTTAAAATCGATCTCTAACAGGACGAAATAAGGGTCAAAAATGCGGTTGTATTTGCACAAATCCTCTGCATTATTAGCATTATGGAATAACGAGGGTTGTCATGGATGAACCGTTTTAAATGCAGACTGTGATGGCCTATGTTTGCAATAGCGATTGATATTAATGTAGTGAAGAATGCTAAAGATAGTGGCTCAATATGGTGCTTGAAATCGATATTATGTAATATATAAATCATTATGAGCATTATAGAATAAAGAGGGTTGTCATGGATGAACCGTTTTAAATGGAGAAGACGATGGCCTATGACTGCAATAGCGATTGATATCGATGTACTAAAGAATGCTAAAGATAGCGGCTCAATATAATGCTTAAAATCGATCTCCAACAGGACGAAATAACTTTCAAAAATGCGCTTGAATTTGCACAAATCCTTTGCATTATTAGCATTATTGAATAACGAGGGTTGTCATGGATGAACCGTTTTAAATGCAGGCTGTGATGGCCTATGATTGCAATAGCGATTGATATCGATGTATTAAAGGATGCTAAAGGTAGTCGCTGAATATGGTACTTGAAATCGATCTCTAACAGGACGAAGTATGTTTCAAAAATGGCTACGCCCCTGGTGGTGACCAACTATTCTTTTATAAACCTCGACCAGTTTAGTTGCTTAGAACGAGTGCATGCACTAAAGTACTGGGGCCGCATAGGAGGCCGGACATTCAATAGAGGGCACGGCCCCCCCCAGTCCCCTCATCTTGAGCAGCCTCTAAATGGGGGAGGGGACCCGACCGAGGGTCGTTTTGATAGGTCGAATACTGAACGCGCTTTGTTTATTCGATTTAGATGTTCAACGGCTGCTTTAGAATCTTCTGCGTCAAGAAAACAGTACGTCCGTCGTCATCTTTTACACTTTCCAACGAACTGACTACGAAAACCATCATCGTCCAGTGACTCGGCACTTTTGAATCTCTATTGGTTCCGGGGCGTACCCAGGGCAGGCTATTTGGCGCCCGTTGCGTGGGACGGAAGATTAAATTAGCAGTTTAACGAATCTTTAATTAACAATTCGTGATAGTTTAGCGAAAAAGGATTAAAACTACAGTTGCACGTTTCCTGCTTTTACTGACGCGTACTGGTCTATGATGTGTTCAAAGTCGAAGCCGGTTTTCTCAGTTTCTGCTACTCCTACGCAGTGTTTAATCTAGACTCCTGGACTCCGGAAGAAAAGTGAGTAAGCCGGGGAGAAAACCGAGAGAGATAGAGAGAGAGGAGAGAGAGGAATGAGGAGAGAGGAGTGAGGAGATAAGAGAGGAGAGAGGAGAGAGAGGAATGAGGAGAGAGAGGAGTGAAAATATGAGAGGAGAGAGAGAGAGAGGAGAGAGAGCTTTTGGCAAATAATCAAACGTCGTCCGGTTTCTGTTTTTATATTTTGACAAAGTGTGCTCTGCAAATCAGAATTGAATAGCAACAGAACGTAGCCTAAGTCGGGAAGACCCTGAGGGCCGCTCCAAACGGCTTTCCCCTTCGACGGAACTCTCTATTCGACAGGTCACTGACCGACGATAACAACTCGTTAATGACCGCGATGACGTCAAGCAAGATACTCTGCGTACAAATCCTCAGAATATCCAGCATATCTCCGCGGGCATTTCTTCATCGATCATTTTACGAAGAGTACATTTATATACACTGGATGGATGTTAGAGGTTGGCATCTAATTATATAAACAACCATATCACATTCTCAGTGGCGGCTCCATTTGGGAGACCCGGGGGCCCCGTGATCCCCTATTGAATGCCTGGGTCCCTCCCCAGTCGCCCCAGTTTGTGACACTATACTTACTACTACTAGTATATACCTATCAACAAATGGTTGGCCCCATGCTTAGAAGTTGCCACCTCCCAGCGTCCTCCTCTCCCCCCCCCACTTGCCAAATCCTGGAGCCGCCACTGCATGTCCTGATTAAAATCTTCGCTGTACTTGGTGAATATATTTAAGATATCTGGTCATTATAGGCCTGCAGCAGGTTTTATAGACATCAAAAACAAGTTTTATAGTTAATTCGCTCTGCGAGAGAAGCCTATTGAAGGTCTGTTGAATGGAAGGTATATAGGTTCTAGATATGTAAAAATCTAATTGATTTGAAGAAATTCTCCGACAAAATCCACATTTTCCTCTTGTTCCTTCTTCATTGCTTTAAACTTTGCAAGAATAACCAACAATATCATTCTCAATTTCGATCTACAGGGTTCGAAATAGAACACTCCCAGCCATTTCATACTACACACTAACGCCATTGACTGTACGAGAACGAGGGACATCAACTAAATGAAAGTACTACCGAATATCTAGCGGAATGCCTAGTAGGGCGATCGAGGGAAGAGCCGCGTATTAAGATATCTGGTTCATCATAGGACTACCAGGGCCGGCCTTAGGTTTTGCGGAGCCCTGGGCGAGACGCTAAGAAAAATCATGACAAGCAGAAAAAAGGTCATCGACAATCGCCGCGGGGCCTCTACAGGCGCGGGGCCCTGAGCAGGGGCTCCGGTTTGCCCAGGCTTAAGGCCGGCCCTGAGGACTACAACAGGTTTTATAGACATCGAAACAAGTTTTATAATAATTATTCGCTGTGTGTGAAAATCCTAATGAAGGCCTGTGGAATAGAGGGTATATAGGCCCTAGATATGTAAAAATCTAATCGGTTTGAAGAAATTCTCCGACCAAATCCACATTTTCCTCTTGTTCCTTATTCACTGCTTTAACCTATGCAAGAATAATTAATAATATCATTTTCAATTTCGATCTACAGGGTTCGAAATAGAGCACTCCCAACCACTTCATACTACACACTAACGCCATTGACTGTACGAGAACGAGGGACATCAACTAAATGAAAGTCCTGCCGAATATCTTGTGGAATGCCTAGTAGGGCGATCGAGGGAAGAGCCGCGTATTAAGTTGTTCAGACTTACCTTAAACCTTAAGTCATATTTATTTGGCATATCCTATTAGGGACCCTTGTTAAGCGCTCTTGACTTTAGCCTTCGCTATGCGTACTGCGCTATATGAAATTGTCAGAATTAATAATAATAATAATAATAATAATAATAATAATAATAATAATAATAATAATAATAATAATAATAATAATAATAATAATAATAATAATCTAATACTTAGCCATTTGTCATTTGTAGACGGAACAATTTTAACGATAGGAGTTGCTGTTGTAATGAATTCTTCTTTCTCTCTCAGATCCTTGAAATGTCGAAAGGGTTTCTGAATATGATCTATTTGTCGATTACCTAGTATAGCCTTCATGTTCTCCCTTTTCAGTGAAAGTCAAGGAGCAAAGCCTGCATGTCAAAGGCGCTTAGAAACCAAACTGGCTTATGTTATTTTCTCTCGCGTATTCAATAAGATCTTTCCGTCATCTGAGACTCTAATTATGTCTACATTTGAAAAAGATATATCTATAACATTAAAATCGTTATATGTCTGTTGCCTTATAGCGTTCTGATTGGTTGCGTTCGAGCGTTCTGATTGTTTGGCTGTATATGAGCGTTCTGATTGGTTGGCTGTGTGAGCGTTCTGATTGGTCATTCTGGAATTGGAATTGGATTGGTCGTTTTACTGCGAAAGCCTCATGCGAGCGAAGCTCGTTAGCTGTTATTAGTATACACATACATGTGATTGGGTGTATATATAGCACCTTTGCTATTTACTGAAGCCACTCGTTAGCTGTTATTAGATCCAATGTGATTGGCAATTTGGCACTCCGGTAACTGTCTCTTTTCTGACGAGTACAGTACTCGAACGCATATGGTTCACAATAGCGGAGATAAAACCTCGTGTGGGAGAAAAATACAAGTAGGGTCGGGTCTTTCGCATTAAGATGAAAAGGCGTGTTTTTTGCTAATACGGGCAACACGACAAAGTCCTTGTCAGAAGAAGTCCGCGTCAGAAGGCGAGCTTAAAAGAAGTAGAAATATTTATGGGAATAGGCCTAGAAAGCCCTACATGTCTGCTTATTCATCATGTACTTGATTAATTAGTTTAAAGAAAACCTATAATCCCAAAATCCGATTTCTATCCGCTCATGTCTGTTCGTCACCGTGCAGAGGCGGCGCTGTTTTTTGGCTGGGTGGGTCTAATGCAATCTACACAACCAGAACCCGGATAAGACTACCCCTCCCCCAAGAAAAACAAAACTTAATTCTGCGGATTTGCACGATTTGCTTCGCTGTCCCTGCCCGAGGCTGGGTGGGTCCGGACCTGCGGACCCACCCCCTCAACGCCGCCCCCTGTGTTCGTGCACTGTTGTTGTTCGTCAAATGTTCGAGGTCGTGAGTGTGTCTGTATACAGATCAGCAGATGAATTTGAAGAAAAAAACAATTACTTTAAACTCAGTTTTAGTTCCAATAATTATATCTAAATGTAATCCTATCTCGTCGTCTTCTTAACCTTGGAGTAACATTGGTCGAAATAAAGAAAAACAACCAATTAAAATTAAAAAGCAAAAATAATTAAAAATAGTCTAATTTCTAGTATTTGATTTTGTACAACGGCCATAGGCGTAAACTTGGATAAAAAATGGGACCTCAATCTTTTTGTTTCCCCCCTTCCCTAACCGAGCCTCAAAATGTGTGTTCGGCTCGATACTCCCGGCCTAATAGAAGTTTACTCCTATAATAACAGCAATAGGCTGTATACTCTATCGATTGCAGGCAAATTAACTAGATTTTTAAACGTGTTTTTGTGCGTTTTTGTCCGTTTCAAACGCTCAACTCTTTCTGCGATCGCCTCAGAAGTAGAATCTCCGTTTTTCCGGACCGGCAACCGGAAATCTCGTGGACCCACGCCGACAGCCCGCCGTCGCCGACTCCACGGCACCCGTTGAAACACCCGCGGCACACGGAACGCACCCGCAGAGCGAAAACGCGGAACTCGCGCATGCGCAGTCCGTACACTATGGGATCCGCCAGACACTTGACGTACGGCACGGTGTTCATGTAGTAGATCAGGGCCTCGCTGTTCAGGTACGGCTTAAGGGCGACGACGTTCAGCGACAGCAGGTAGATGATCAGATAGGGAACGAACAGCAGGTTGAACGTGGCGAGCATGATGAAAATAGTCCGGACCGCTTTGCTCTTGTTGCGCACGTCGCTCCTCGAAAAGTAGTTCTGCGCCAGGAGGTCGCGCCGCATCGCCTTCATGCGCGCCCTGATCCTTGCGCACTGGGCGACGATGGCGGCGTAGACCAACGCGTCGAAGACCGCGCACGCGTCGAGCCCGTACAGGACGACGCGACCGACGAGTCTGTACACAGGCACGCTGCACGTTCGGTCGTACGTGACGGCGTACACGGCGACGAACGGGACGACGCCGACGCCGAGGGCCAGGACCCAGGTGACGACGGTGGCGTTGAGCAGCCGGCGTCGGCGGAGCAGGTCGAGATGGCGCAGCGGGCGGCAGACGGCCAGGTACTGGGCCGTCGAGAAGCCGAGCATCGTGACCGTCGTGACGACGCCGAATGCGGACGAGACGAAGATGGCGGCCGTCATGTAGACGTAGAGGCTGCAGTAGTCGTGCCGGACGACGAGGCGTACGACGTGACGCCGGAACAGTATCAGGAGTTGTTCGTCAGCCAGAGCATCGCGCACGACAGGATGTTCGCGACGCCGAGATTCGTGAACAGGAAGTTGTAGACCGATAACCGGTTGCTCTGTCTGGCGACGCGTATCGTCGTCAGTACGAAGCAGTTCGACGCTATCGTCACGGCGACCAGCAGCGTCTCGGTGGCGAAGCGCGACCTGGAGAAGTAGACGTGGAAGAAGTTGCTGGAGCCGATCGGCGGCGCCGGATGGGCGTCGCTGGAATCGTTTTCCGCCGGATAGGGAAGAAGAGAGTCCTGTCCGTCGGCGGTCCTGTTTACCGCGCCATTCCCGCTCCAGATTCCAACGGTTGCCGGCGGCTCAGCCAGAGCCATTCAAGACGGCGATGATGATGATGATGATGATGATCCGTTTCAGAGACGAACAAATAGGCCACTAGATGTCGCTAGTCAAACGGCCCGTCGACAATTCTAAAACAACACGAATTTCCAGGCAATTACCACACATTGTTTGTCCAATGAGAGATAATATGCCCAAACCAACCCTGGTAGATGCCATATCAAGTCAGGAACGGATCATTAATAGACGTTTCCAACATCCAAACAGTCAATAGAAGCACTCTGGTGTGCCAGTCACGTGACAATCAGTGTTTATTCTAGGCCTTCTCTTGGGGGAATTCCTCCCCCCAAGTTTTAAAATCCCCCACCCCAAATTTTTCTATGTTGGCTGGGAGAATGGAAATCTCCCCCAAAGTGTAGAGACTCAGACCTTGTCCTCCTCAAAATTTCCAGCAAATCAAGGTGGCTAGGATAAACACTGTAACAATCCAGCACATTCAATGCAATTTCGCGCGTTCAGGCCTACTTAGTTTCCTAATGTGCGTTCTTTGATGAAACTCGTATCTAGCAATCTCCGTCCAGAAAAATTAATATTAACGGAAACTCTAACAGCTAGTCTGCGATTCTTGCTCTGAAACACCGCGTCCAGAGCAAGTTATAAGCCACCTGCGGGCTAAATATTCGAGAATAATATAGGGTCAAAAAACAGCAGCCCCCACCCCGCCCCCGTGTACTCTGTGTTGAGACGCGGCACTTCGGCAGGGAGCAGATATGATTTCCTGATGCGCCTTCGAATGAAATGACGGCTAATTTGACACCGTTTATTGAACATAAAATAATATTCGCAGAAACACGCTATCTACACGAAGCTGAACAATTATGCCGACGACTTAGGAGGCAAATATGATACTTCATTTCTGCTACGAAAACGAGTATCTCGTGGGTGTACAACTGTACATGCACCTTTCCCGTCCCCCCCCCCCCGCTTCCCTAGTCGAAGAAAATTAAGGGGAGATGACCATTGTGCCCTAACCAACCCCCAGAAGTCTGTTCCTTTCCCAACCACGTTGATTCTTGGAAAAAATTCAATGACTGCCTTCACTATTCAAACGTAGTAAAATCTGAATATACCCAGAAGAATTTTAATAAAGTCGATAATACAAGAACATACATATCTTTGAAGGAATATAAGATGAATAATAATAATGATGATGATGATGATGATAATAATAATAATAATAATAATAATAATAATAATAATAATAATAATAATAATAATAATAATAATAATAATAATAATTTAATAATGATTAATAATAATAATAATAATAATAATGTGATTTAAAGTGATTTGTAGTAAGCCTGTAGTAACAGCATAAATGTATGCTTTCAAATCGCTAAGCCAGAGTTTAACTGTTCTTAAAAAAATTAAAATTCCTAACTCAACCCAAAATTTCAGGCATTTTAGACATCTTAGGAAGCTTCCTACATATCTTACACACACCAAATTTTGCTTACCTAATGAAACTACAAGAATAAGTCAAATTAAACGGTATAAAGTCGATATAATTAAAACATCAGTCGCTGCAGCTACTGTACATTGTCATATTATGATGCTAGTATACTAGTACCATGCATACATACAATGCTATGTACAGTATACTATGTATATGTATACATACTATACTATGTATATTGTATATGTATACATACTATACTATGTATATTGTATATGTATACATACTATACTATGTATATTGTATATGTATACATACTATACTTATAGTATACTATGTATATTGTATTTGTATACTACTATACCTACTAGTAACGTGAATTCAAGTATAGAGTAGCTGTGTAAAAAATAGTCCGATGAGTCATACAACTGAGTAATCACTACACTTTGTGCAGGTGGTCCTGATCTAGATCAAAAAGTTATGTATAATATTAAAACAAACATGCCTTTCATTAATTTATAATTTGTATTATCAGCTGGTCTTCCTGCGACTGACGGCGAGGTATTATTAGCAGCAGGTAGCATATTAGGCTCTCTGTTGAGTAAATCAGCAGGTAGCATATTAGGCTCCCTGTTGAGTAACTTTAGAATGTAAACGCCCGCAGGAAGGAAACCTAAGCTTACACGAAAAACTGTGACGTGTCGTTACCTGTTTTGATTATACAGATGCATTCAGAGCCGTACATGTACAAGGCCATACTGTTCACTGTGCCCTGTGTGTGTCTGGGCGTGGTTATTTCGCACCCACCTCAAAATTTTGTCACCTGACTAACAGTGTTTATTCTAGCCACCTAGACATTGGGGGAGTTTGAACAATTTTTTTGAAGGGGGAACAGACATTGAGGAGGTCATAGTACTTGCCAAAATTTAAAAAAAAATTGGGGATTTCAAACATTGGGGGCGGAATTCCCAGAGAAGGCCTAGAATAAACACTGCCTGACTAAATTTTTAGTATAACACATTAAAATAGGTGGGTGCGTTACATTAAAATACGAGGCATCGGTTAGGCAGAAATTGATATTAGACTATTCAATTTTGCATTGCATGTGTATTTGCTTCCGGGATTTTTCGCTTTACAAAGAAATTGTGAAATTTTTAATAAGAAGTAATAAAATCACTTGGACAACAATTCTACCATTTCCTCCAGCTGTGCTACAGTTGTCTCCGGCTGAATGCTTTAATTTCTTCATAGGATGACTCGCTTTAGTGATGACGCATAAAAACAATTATTTTTATCTACAGGGTTTTGATTTAAACGTTGCTGCAGCTCAGGAAGTTTGAACCTGGATTATCCTGGATATGAATTAAAGTTTTACCTCTGAATGAGCTGATGCTGGAGTTGTGATTAGTTGTGATCAACGAGAACTTTCTTATCAACTGATAAACTCAGCGCTTCTGATTGGTTTTCAGAAGAGGCGCTATACAAATATTTTGTTGCATTACATTACATTACATTACAAAATAATTATGAAGCTTTTTCGCTAAAGAGATGTTCGAAATGGGACACTTGACACTTTCATTACAGTTTATTCACGATGTATATATATATATATATATATATATATATATATATATATATATATATATATATATATATATATATATAGTACACAGTGAGCGTAAAGACTAAATCATGAAGAGAATGTTTAAAATCGAACACCTGCCAATCAAACGTCGTCTGTCTTGCTCAATAATATAACCTCTAAACGTCTGCGTGGTTTGTTTACGTTAGAAATGAAAACAAATTATGGTACATGACTGACTGCAACAGTATACGGCAAACAATTATTATATGGAATCTGGGCGGAAATTAAAAGACTGCAGAAAACGGAATAAACTGAAAACAGAAATAGACTCTCGAAAAAGGAAAGAACGCCGACAGAAACGCTGTGTTTCGGTGTCCGCAGTTAATTGTTAAATTGCGAAATGGAGGCAGCGAAGCCAAAACGCTGTTCTGCATTCAGATGTTGATGGTTTCAGCACACGTCAGCAGATGGCGCTGCTGCTGCTGAATGCGCCACCTAGCGGCAACACACGGACCTCCATACTCCACAGATTCAGACCCAAGCGTAAATTGACTATACGACAACCCTTAATCCATCCATGGGCGCAAATCTGGTCAGAAAAATGATCGGGTCCTAATTTTAACTTGGTCAGAAAAATGGTCGTGTCCTAATTTTAACCTGGTCAGGAAAATGGTATTGTCCTAATTTTTTCTCAGGTGATTGCCTTTTTTGGATTTTTTGACTTTTTAACCTAAAATTGCTTAAGTGTGATGATGACATTTCTCTCTCTTTTGACTTAACTTTGCTTAAAATCGATCTCCAACAGCACGAAATCACTTTCAAATATGCGGCTGAATTTGCACAAATCTTAGGCATTATTAGCATTATAGAATAACGAGGGTTGTCATGGATGAACCGTTTTAAATGCAGAATGTGATGGCCTACGTTTGTAGTAGCGACTGATATCGATGAAGCGAAGAATGCTAAAGATAGTGCCGCAATATGGTGCTTGAAATCGATCTCTAACAGGGCGAAAAAAGTCTCAAAAGTGCGCTTGTATTTGCACAAACCCTCTGCATTATTAGCATTATGGAATAAAGAGGGTTGTCATGGATGAACCGTTTTAAATGCAGAATGTGATGGCCTACGTTTGTAGTAGCGACTGATATCGATGAAGTGAAGAATGCTAAAGATAGTGCCGCAATATGGTGCTTGAAATCGAACTCTAACAGGGCGAAAAAAGTCTCAAAAGTGCGCTTGTATTTGCACAAACCCTACGCATTATTAGCATTATCGAATAAAGAGGGTTGTCATCGATGAATCGTTTTAAATGCAGAATGTGATGGCCTACGTTTGTAGTAGCGACTGATATCGATGAAGTGAAGAATGCTAAAGATAGTGCCGCAATATGGTGCTTGAAATCGATCTCTAACAGGGCGAAACAAGTCTCAAAAGTGCGCTTGTATCGTTTTGCAGAATGTGACAAACCCTCTGCATTATTAGCATTATGGAATAAAGAGGGTGGTCATCGATGAACCGTTTTGAATGCAGAATGTGATGGCCTACGTTTGTAGTAGCGACTGATATCGATGAAGTGAAGAATGCTAAAGATAGTGCGGCAATATGGTGCTTGAAATCGATCTCTAACAGGGCGAAAAAAGTCTCAAAAGTGCGCTTGTATTTGCACAAACCCTCTGCATTATTAGCATTATAGAATAAAGAGGGTTGTCATGGATGAACCGTTTTGAATGCAGAATGTGATGGCCTACGTTTGTAGTAGCGACTGATATCGATGAAGTGAAGAATGCTAAAGATAGTGTCGCAATATGGTGCTTGAAATCGATCTCTAACAGGGCGAAAAATTTCTCAAAAATGCGCTTGTATTTGCACAAACCCTCTGCATTATTAGCATTATGGAATAAAGAGGGTTGTCATGGATGAACCGTTTTAAATGCAGAATGTGATGGCCTACGTTTGTAGTAGCGACTGATATCGATGAAGCGAAGAATGCTAAAGATAGTGCCGCAATATGGTGCTTGAAATCGATCTCTAACAGGTCGAAATAAGTTTCAAAAATGCGGTTGAATTTGCACAAATCCAATGCATTAATTATTAGCACTATAGAATAACGAGGGTTGCCATGGATGAGGCGTTCTAAATACACAAGACAATGTCTTAAATTTGCAATAGCGATTGATGTCGATGTAGTGAACAATGCTAAAGATAGTGGCTGAATATGGTGCTTAAGTGTAGTTTTTAGCTTTTTTGAATTTTGACAATAAAATAAACCATGGGTTTCGTTATTTCATAGCAAAAAACCCTGTCCACGTTGACAATCTTTAAAAAACACATTAAAAACTTGAAGGTATCCTGTTTTTTTCGGGTGGGGGGTCTATATACCGATATCCCCCTCGTCGCAACGCTCCTGCCCCCGCTCCCTAAATTTCTCAACGGTTTTGCACAAATCCCACGATTTTACACCCGCACCAGACGTCCACGCCCATAAGGTAAGCGAAATGATTACACCGAATACTTCCTTTGCTTTACCTATAATATGACGGCGAAAGTTCAAAAACGCTTCAACCAATGCAGCAGCAGCAGCAGTTGGTTCCAGCTAATTTCCGTTCGTACTTTTCCATCTCAGGAGAGCATCCGACCAACCGATCCGAACGACAATAATGGCAACTGATACACAGCACACGTTGAACGCATTCAACGAGCGCATGCAACTCTCCCGCTATCGATGACGTCATTTCACTCTAAATATAGTTTCACACTTCGCTTGTATGTATACAGTGGTATCGTTTAGACGATGCGCGGGAATATTCGATCTCTAAATTTTATTTTTGAGGACGTGTCCTTTAAAACAAAAACTGTTTATTCTTTCCCGTTACATGCAGGTAGAGGCGTAGCCAGGAATTTGATTGTGGGTAGGGGGGCTTTCTTTGAAAATCTTAAAAAACACATTAACAATGTTAAGATAGTCTGGTTTTTTGGGGGGAGTGTATATAGCGATATACCCTCCGTCGCTACGCCTCTGGTTGCATGTCTTAATTTGCGCGTTCTGACATCTGGTAATACTATAGTAAAGATAGATATCTTCGTGCTTTCTGACATCCACAGGTCATGAATTAACATAGAGATATCTTCTTCTTGTTCTGAAACTTCTTCTTCTTCTTCTTCATGAATGAACATCTTCTTTTCATCATCATCATCTTCTTCTTCTTCTTCTTCTTCTTCTTCTTCATCATCATCATCATCATCATCATCATCTTCATCATCATCTTCATTATCATCATCATCATTATCATCATCATTATCTTCTTCTTATTATTATTATTCTTAAGTTCTTTTCTTCTTCTTTAGGTGCTGTGTTACGTTAGTGACCATGGATTTCCACTTTGTTCGATCTTGACATCCTCTTATTAATTCGATGTTGTTCTTTACTCCCTCAATTTCTTCTCGTAGGCAGTCTACATGGGTGTTTCTCTGTCTTCCTCTTGCTTTTTTCACTCCACTTTTCCGGTTATCGCCAAATGCTCCTTCCTCATTACATGTCCAAAGAAGGAACACTGCCTTTTTCGATCAAAGTACACTCATTAGAAAACGTGGTCAACAGGACGAACCCGGATAGACCTACGTATTAAAATAATTACACTGTACGTTTACAAGTTACACGTAAAATAGGCTACCAAATATCCGACGACGTTTCAGATTTAACACCAAACCAACAAAACCTATATACCGAAAAGAAGTATAAGTGGTATTTTAAACCAGAACAAATGGATTCTGCATCTCACCGAAAAGAAGCTCTAGTGGTATTTTATAACGAAGAGATTCTCGCATGGATGGATTCTGTATTCCGCCCACTCATATAGCCCACATTACGCCCAATGGTCAATTGGCGATGGTCTAATGGTTCACCGACATTTGCGCGACCGACATTTGCGCGCCGACATTAGCGCGTATTTCGAGGAAGCACGAATTGTGCTATAAATTAAAAGTCATCCGTGCTTTAGTAACTATAGTCTTAATCATAACCCAAAATCAAACCCTAACTCCAACGCTAACCCCAATTACATCAACTAATGTCGCGCGCCTAATTGTTGGCGCGCAAATGTCGGCGCGCATTTGACGGATCACCGGTCTAATTGTCCGCGGCAATGTTTATACGACAAGAATAGAACATAAGCGCATGCATACAATCAAAACAGCTTCTGACGGTCGACGAACACTGCATGTGCAGACGCGAACCTAATGCAGCTTCGTCGTTTGCAGTCACTCTATATACTGCGTACAGCCGGAGGGATTTCCAAATGCCAAGAGGAAACCAAGAAAAAACACTGCCCGTAATAAAGTGCACGTTCGGAAAAAATGGCATTCCTATATTTTACCGAGGACATGTATAATTATTTCGGGACGTGTAATTTTCACTTTATAGTTATATGCCTCAGGGATCGAGTTATTTCTAAGCGATCATTACCCAGTTTGTCGCAGAAAATCGCTACTGAGTGTTCCGATTGGAACGCGAAACCTAATCCTAACCGTAACCCTTGCCATAACCAGGGGCGTAGCCAGGAATTTGATTGGGGAGGGGTATGATGTAATTTGGGATGGCTATAAATCTTTAAAACTCTTTAAAAACACATTAAAAATTTAAGGTAGACTGATTTTGGGGGGTATATATATATACCGATATACCTCCCCCTGGCCATAGCGCTTTAGTTCTTGAGCAGTTTTCGATTCCAAACATCCAAAGACATGAATTTACGCAGCCATATTTGTCTTTTATCCGTGTCTGACGTTCTCTGTGAGGGGCTGGGTAGGGTGGGGTGACCCCCCCGCCGAATGGCTGAAAACCGGCAACATGCGGTCGTCTGAGTCTCGGAGGTTGTCTGTTCGTGTATATATGACTGTTGTCAAAAGTTTTGGCTTCTAAAAATTAACACGTCGCAACGTCAGATGGCCGCCGAAAAGCAATGCAAAATTTACTAGAAGCAAGCGGCCACCGCGTCTTAGTCGTCTCTTCGCCCAATGTCGGTTGGATGGGAAAGTCGAAACCGTTTTTCTTTGTCAGTTCTTAGCGTTGCTTTATATGTATATAAGTATTATTGTCTTCCAGACTATTGTACTGTGCACAGTACATTCTCCGTATTGCGGTAGGTATAGGCCTAGGCCATCAATCTTTGCCTTGCTTGACAGCTTGCGTGATTGTCACCTCAGTTTGTATGCTTGCCGCCATTCAATGGTAATTGTAAACATACCTGAAAACTGTTAACGCATTGTGACGTCTTATTTGATGGATGGTCTGACTTTTAGTGATGACGTGTGATGAGGGGAGGGTGAGGAGGGGTAAAAAAACTGCCAAAAAACGCATCACGTCATTTATGGACGGCCCCGTATGCAAAATAAAAATAGACAATATTTAGGATATTTCGATATCTGTTTCTCTACTTTTGTCTTTTTTGGTGAAAATATAAATAATCTGTCTGATATATTTGCCATATTTTCATTCGAGTTGAACCAAAGCATTATTTGTTAGCAATTAGGTCAACACACAAGAGATTCTTTTCAAAAAACGTTCGCCAGATGGCCTAATGCATTTTTTGATATTATATGTTATGATTCAAAATAGCATTATGACTTCTGAGCATCCTCTAAAATTTAGAGAAATTATATTAGAAGTCAGCTAAAGCATCTAAGACTTAGCAGCCACTAAGGTACTACTCAGGAAGGCGCTATATAAATCTAAGAGGTTTGACTCTCTTTTTCAATGCATCGTCTATTCATTTACACGAAAAATTATAAATTAGGCCTACAAAAATATTTCGTCCAACAACCATCTCACTAGCCTTGCAAACAGTGGCGTATTTACCATGAGGACCATCTGGGCCATGGCCCCCCTTTGGTCCTTGGCCTAGCCCGTCCTCAGACCTTGACAAGCAAAAAAGGTCGTCAACTTTTTTCCAAAGTTGTAACTTGTCAGGTTGAAAGTGTCTTGCCCTCCCTCTGAAAAACAGTGAAATGACGTCTCTGGCTGCCCCCTTACCAAAATTCTAAATACGCCCCTGCTTGCAAAGTTGCAAGTACTGTAGGCTTAGTTTTAAGTAATTTATATAGGCCTACCTCAGCTACCTGCAATCCAAACATGACCTATAGGCCTATACATTGCAATATAATCCAATGCTAAATCTCTTATTTACATTAAGCGCCATCTTATCTCTCGATTGATTTTTTAGACATTTGACAGAGAATAGATTTCTGAAAGACTTTGTATAGTGTCGTTTCAAACGGCTCATTATTTTTCGTGGCATTTCGAAAGCTCTATAAAAAATGAAACAGAATATAATGACAATTCTAGTACGGTTTGACACAACAAAGATGGGGACACAAGAATATGTGGTTTTAATTCGTTTAATCACTCTTCTGAATTTTTGCATATCAATAGCCTACTGTAGCACAAACAGGGTATCAATTTATATATATCTGTGGTCTATAAAACCTGTAATAAAATAAACCAGCTCTCTTAACTTTTACAAAACGCAACGTCAAAACAATATGCTTAACTTAATACATTCCTTAATTTAAAGCACAAATAAAAATATCAGAATTTAAAGTCATTTTACATTTAAGGTCATTTTGCAGTTTAGGCCTACGTCCTGAATGCAGTAATAAAGTATAGCCTAATATTAAAATGATTAGTATTTTATCCACATCTAGATGACACTTTTCACTTTACAAGACCTCTGAATTGGGTCGCGTATCCAAATGTTTGGGAAACCCTGTGCTACAGAAGTTTGCTGTCAAACATCAGTTATAGGCCTATAACTTATACACACATAGGCCTAATATTATTTCTCGAAAATCCATCTAGCGAATAAATAGGTCCAATGTACTGTGTGTCATCTATTGAATGACGCTAAAGCAATACTCTCGACAATTAATATATATATATATATATAATTATAGAATGCATACTAATATAAAATTATAATTTTAATTCTTTACAGGAAGAACATTTAAAGGTTTTATTAAATCACTGTTATTTGAGTATTGAGCGAATTTTGTGTCAGATTAGGTGAGAAATCGATATCGATGAGCGAAGGAGTCGAGATTATCTTGGCTGAATAACAGGGAAGTGTGATCGTATCATCATACTGTGATGCCAAGATGGCGAAGGAAGACTGGAGGCTGTGCGTCGAGTGGCTCGTCCGCTGCCAGGCGCTGCCCGCCGATCACCGGCTGGCCGCCGCTGACGCCCAGGTCTTCGATCTCGCCCAATTCATCCGCGACGGCGTCATCATCTGTCACCTCCTCAACCGGCTGCACCCGGGCGCGGTCGATCACAAGGACTTCAGCCAGAGGCCCCAGATGTCTCAGGTAACCCCGTCGGGAACATCGTCGGCGATTTATGTTGCGCCCGTAGTATGCGTTTTACTCTGTTCGTGTACCGCAAAGCGTTGCTTGTTACTTTCTTGCGTTGCTCATTCTGTGTGCATGTAACTAAGTTTTATGTAGCGCCGGTGACTCTTGTTACTATGTTCATGTGGCACCAGCGTGCTTGTTACTCTATTATGTAGCGCCAGCTTGCTCGTTACTCTGTTCCATGTAACGCCAGTGATGTTACTCAGTTAAGTTACACCTGTCTTCCCGTGCTTTTTGGATAGTTGAAAACTTGAAACAATGGTTCTTACACAAGGCAGAACCTACCTTACAAGTTTAAAATTATTATTATTATTATTATTATTATTATTATTATTATTATTATTATTATTATTATTATTATAAGCTGACAAGCAAGCAATTGATATTTTGAATTGAAACTGTGCTACTCCAGATCTTTGGTTTGCATTTGTTCTTATTGGGTGTTACCTACTTTGCATTACTGTCTTTACTATCTCTTTGATTTCCTCAGCATTATTAAATGTTTTTCAATCTGTTGCTGATTTACTGATCAGTGTTTGCCTAGGATTGCCTGAGGATTATCTTTTGTCTTTGCTGGCTTAAAATATAAAGCCAAATCAAATCAGTATATAAGTACATAGTACAAAATCATTGAAAAATATAAGTTATGATACCAAAAGACTAGTTATACAAACGTACATCATTGAGTTTGCAGTTACAGATCAACTTTACCAGTGAGATACTAAAAGGAGACTCGGGTGGAGAGAACTTTTTCTCTGTAACGAATCTGCCTTCCAATATAATAACTTCTTGATCTAGTCTCAAGGATTGTGTATATCGTGATGCGGTTGGAGCCTTGTTATGATTATGATCGATTTTGTTGTAAGATCTTGTCGTGTTGTCGTCGCATTTGTAGTTTCTTTGCCTCAAAAACATTCGGATTTTCCTCACCACGTGTCGCAGTGTGTTCGACTTGCGAGACGAAGAACTTTTCGAGCCGACCGAACTTTTCGACGTGAAGGACTTCGGAAAGGTCGGTTCTAGGATTTTCCTGGCACTAATTCTGATTCCATTTGGTGCGCCATTGGCCGATGCCATAGGCATAATGATAGTGGCGCTATAGAAGTTGATTGATTGATTGATCGATTGATTGGTTGATTGGTTGGTTGGTTGATTGATATTCAGATTTATCAATTGTATTGTGGCTTTTTCAGCTATTTGATTAAAGAATTTTTATCTTAAGTCGATCATTTGTTGACCTATACAGGGTGCTTACAGACTTGACATTTTAAGATTCTCTGATTTTTCCGATGTTTTCCAGACAATTTCTGAAACATTTCCAGATGCATTAGTCATCATAAACTGTGGGTTTGGGCAAACCCAAAAACTGATAGTGAAATTACTAACCTGCATAACCTTGTATTACTTGTACGCATGCAGCTACAAAGGATCTGCTGTAACATAATTTTAACACGTGTTAAAAATTAGAAACAATTTACTTCGTCATTTTTTGTATGTGTTGCATTATAAACACTTCATTATGACGGATAAACTGACTGCTCAGTGCGAATTCTCTGAGTTACATCACAAATCCATGAGTTTCCCAGGTTTTCCTGGTCTGTAAGCACCCTGCTATAGCTAGACTCTGTAATGTGCCCCTGCTACTATTCGGTAACATGGCACACAAGAAATTGTCAGTATAATAATATAATAATAATAATAAGATATTTTAAAATTTTTTTCTTTCTTACAATTGGATTTTTATATTATGATTTGTTTCGAACTCATTCATAGTGTTTAGTAATGTGCAACACTAGTTTCAAATGATATAACAATACAATAGCTGTAAGGCACTGTATAGTGATTGGAATTTGAGTAATATAGTGTAATATTATAAGGGCATTTATATAGCACCTTGTCCTCTTGTCCTGAAAAGGCAGGTTGATAGTTTGTCTTTAATATTCATGAAATTGTTGTTCAAATGTATTAAATTATTCCATACATTTTCTTAATTGGTAGGTTATTAACACGCTGTCTGTGCTGTCATGTACACGAGAAGCACAGAAGACTAATATACCGTAAGATAATCTCTCTCTCTCTCTCTCTCTCTCTCTCTCTCTCTCTCTCTCTCTCTCTCTCTCTCTCTCCTTCTTTCTGTTTTTGTCTCTCATTTGTGTTTGCAGTTTAATAAATTAAAAATTGTTGTTCAGTTTCAGTTTTGCTTTGATACCTTTCTGTTGTTTAGTGAATTAGTTTTTTGTCTTGGAGAAATTTGTGGTCGTTGGTTTTTGTATTGGATTTCTAGACTCGTTATGCGCCTGAGCAGTTTAACGTTCTTTGTTCTTCGTTCTTTGCCAGAACCTGTGTTCTGTTCTTAACTCGGTTTCTTTGCCCCTGGTTCTGATTTTGCTGAGCAGTTCATCGCAGAAGAACTTAAGATGACCGAAGTATATATAGTCTATAAATAGAAATGCACGATCCTTGTAAAACATGTGGTTAGACTGTTTTCTTGCATGTTGCCAGGACAGGTCTTGAAATATGCATTAGCATCTTTCAGGAGGAAATGTGATCAATGACATTAGCAGTAAATATTTTGATAGCAGTTGACATTTGTCTTTACATTTGCATTTAATTAATTGATGCTGCTAGTAGCTATAATCATGGATGCTAACAGGGGTAAGGTAATAATAGGGTAATAAGATACAAACTGATTTGATGATGTAATATGATGATACAAACTGATTTGATTGGTGTATTGTCTTTGTGGTGTTACTATTTTTCAGGGGGTTTACTACCAAGAGCCGCATAGACTACCATCCGCTGCATACGTTAGCAGCGTAAGTGTAATTGCAATGTAACATTTTTTATTTTTATATTTTTGGATTCACTTTTCTGTATAGGGAACTCTTTCACAGACCGTCACGATTCTTTATGGATAATTCATTCAGTCAAAGTTGAAACCTCATTGTTGCCGTTTGCCAATGTAGTGTAATGTTGTAATGTAATGTTGTAATGTAATGCCGCAAAGCATGGATGAGTCATAGCATAAGCCTCTCCATCAAGTGTTGTAAAATTTCATAATTTCATAATTTTTGAAATTCATTTTGGTGATGTACTCTAATAATTTTCTAGTTTTTATTGTGACTTCTACGTGTAGATGGTGTAAAACAGATTGGGCGTCTACATGTAGATGTATCTACATGACTTCTACACGTAGACTCTGTAAAATATGAGTCCACATTCAACATTCATTGCTTGTATTCACCTCAAGTTCCTCCTTTTCCATTACCAGCTGCAAATATGCTGAAACCCCATTTTCATGACCTTGGTTTCAGCAAGCAATTAAGGTTGTTGGTTACGATGACTTTTGGATACTGTATCATATCTTTTTGTCAAGAAACTATCACGATAATGAAGTTCATCTGATTTGGACGTTACTGTTTGATAACGTGCTTTGCAGGAACGCGCCAGAAGATAACATATACGACGTCAAATATCCCGACGACGAGCACGTGATATACGAAGACCTTTGCTCGCTCCGCAGGCGTACATCTGGTCAGGTAAACAAAAAAAAGTATCAGTATTCTATGTCATTATGTTGTCGACTACATGGGTTGAAAATTAGTGTTAACTTTATCCATTCAGGTGATCTTGAGCTTCCCTTGAGACAGGAAACCAGTGTATGAACACAAGGGTCCATCCATTTAGTACATAGGCACTGAGAGGGAGGGAGTGGGGTTGGATTTAGGAGATTTTGCGTACGTACGGTGTGCAAACAAAGGGAGTTTGAACATTTGCCTCTTTTGAGTATGTAATATATGGATGAGCCCTAATGGTCCTAACGGTTTACTTTGCATATCGTTTATGATGTTATATATGGATAAATGACCCTGCCTGACTAAACCCTACCTTTTGTCTATGGCTATTTCAAAACTAGACTAACATCTATGAACAAGCAGCTGGATTTGGTGCTACTCTCAAAGGCACTATATAAATAAATTTGTAAGATTTCACTTCAATACTTGCTTACTTATTGATTGTAGGACCCCGTTCCCGTAACGAAACGTGATTACTGCATCAAGGAGCTCGTGGAAACGGAGAAAAACTACATAGAAGCATTGAATATGATAATTGAGGTGCGTACGCGTGTTGCAATTAAGTATATTCAGATATTTGATTCTGGTTTGTATCTAGTAAAATAGTTACTATAATAATTGTATCATTCAGTGAGTGTATCCTATTTCTCAAATATCAACATAAGATATTGAATTGAAATTTATGACATCTTTAATCTGTGTATCTCGTTTTTTCATATTAATTCCATCAAATACATTTAATTTATTTTGTTTTATTTTGTTTTTTAATTACGAAAAAATGGGTTATAACAGCACCGCCATAGTTTCTGAATGCTTTAATTAATTTATTAATTATTAATTACTTAATTAATTCGTAGAAATAAGAAAGCAGATTTCAGGTAATTCTGACCACTTATTTATCTCATAATTATTTGCTTAATCTTTGAGACAGTAATACTATTTTGAAGATATTTAATCCTTAAACCACCACATACTATAAAGCTATATGCGACTGGAACTGAGTATATACGGTTCTGGCGGTTTAAGGGTTAATATGTGCTTTTGTACAGTCGTTGGTTTTGATTGTATGTCACTTTCAGTGCTTCATCAAAAAGCTTCGCACTCGAATTCCTGATGCGGATTGCGATATGATTTTCATGGGGATTGAGGTACGGACTTGAAACAAACATAGCCGCAGCACACTGTACTTATTAATAGAAAACTACTGCTGACATTTTAAATTTTCATGATGGTTTTTATAATATTGTTCTATTGTCAAAAATGATTTTTTTCTGCCACAGAGTAGTAATTCAAGACTGTATAGAAGCATAGTATCAGTGTAGAAGAGAGATCTTTCCAGCTTGATCTTGTTCTAATTTGGATCGGATTTGGTGCGCCATTGACTGATGCCCTGGACATTGTGATAGTGGTGCTATAGAAGTTGATTGATTGATTATTGATTATTGGGGCTGTATATATACAGGCTGGTGCAAAAAAAACCCGGATTATTCACATTTAGGTTTGCATTTAATGTAGTCCGTTTTTTTTGCGCCACCCTGTGTATACACAGCTGTTCATTATGGCAATAGTTCTAGCAGACACTACTTGTCATTCTCTTTTGCAGAGTAATTGAGAGATTCATCTATTTGTCTTTTCACAGCTTATGAAACTACAATACAGGGTGGCACAAAAAACCAGGCTATATTAAATGCAAACCTAAATGTGACTAGTCCGTTTTTTTGCGCCACGCTGTAGTTATAGTTTCTGTTTAATTGATGAGAGTTACAATTTTGCACCTCCTCCGTGTATCAATAAACTGCAATACATACGCTACATTATATCTCTGAATATTCGTGGAAAATTAATTTTATTTTAATTTCAGAATCTATATCACATCCACCAGGGCTTCCACGCCGACCTGGTCAAGGCATGCAGTCCGCGCCTTAACAGCAGCTACACCGGACGAGGTAACTTGACGATCGCAGACTGCTTCATCAAGTGGAAGGAGAAGTTTCTGGCCTACGGGGAATTCTGTTCTAATCTGCCGAAGGTCCAGGCGGCGCTCGACAAGCTCGTGCAAAGTCCCGCTATGCAGCAACATATCATGGTCAGTCGTATTTTCGAACGTTTTTGCTATTTATAAAATGTGAGTTTCTTGCTTTCCTTCTCTCGAGGTCACCCTTGGTCTGGGACTTTCGCAAAGCCGACGTTGAGTGGTTGAAACTCAAAAGTAAAAGAGTTGAAGTCGGCAGATACGCTGGTTTTTTTTGGGGGGGTTGCGTGAAAAGTATATTGTCTTATAGATAGATTTAAACTTGAAATAACATGCTCGGAAAAGATAAAGATCATGATCACTGTTTTGGCTTTCACGTGAATTCTTCTGTCATTTTAGCGCGATTTTCTGATTGTCGTTACGTCGTAATTTATTTTCAAGCTTGCCATAAAAATTTCCAAGATGACAAGTTGTTTTTGTTTTTGGATTTGCCGAATCGGTTTCGCAGGAATGTCAGAAAGATGCAACGGGAGGGAAATTTCGATTGCGAGACCTGCTGTCGGTTCCGATGCAGAGAGTTCTCAAGTATCACCTTCTTCTTAAGGTGAGGCGGTCGAATTCAATCCGTATTTGTCTTTAAAATGACGCTGCAAAGTTTCGGGTATGTGTATCTAGATTGTAATCCTTCTGTTATCTTCTCTTTCTGCTTGATGGAGCTTACAGTGAAGCTCATGTTTTCTGATGTTAACCTCTTAACCGTGTATTTAACTGTAACTCAATGTAAAATGGACGGATATATCTGGGATCCCAGTTAAGGGGTTAATTGTCATTGGCATAACCAGAGTTCCAGGAGAGTGGCATTATTCCTGACAGGCATCCCATGTAGCTGAACTAGGAGGCTTGGGGAGCATTGTGAGCTGCCCAGTGGGGTCTAGAGTGGAGCCCCAGACAGAAAAGCTCCAAAGCATATTTTGAAGACTTTAATTGTGATTTTTTAAAATTGAATGGTCAACAAATGTTGTAATGTAACCAATGTATCTGTTTGTCGACAGTTCCCCTTCAGAAGAATTCTCGTCAGATTTGCACAAATCACACAAAACTGGTCTCAACCCAAATAGGGACCCACCCTCCCCCATTTGCCCCCTGTGGCTACTCTAATGGTGATTTTGGTAAGTTATTCTGTAAGGGCTGCCCCAAGTTAACTTGTCCAGTTTACATCATGTTACAGATGAATGGACGCTAAAGAGGTTAATATATTTAACTAATTAGTATTTTAATTTTTTTATTTCGATTTTCCTGTTTTCCAGGAGCTCATCAAGAACACCGACCAAATGCATCCGGACCGTAAGAGCCTCGAACGAGCGCTCGATGAAATGCAGGTAGGTTTACCACTTTGCTTTTTAAAACAAAAACTGAACGGAACGCTGCAATATTGCACTGTGCCGAATTCATTACAGCAGCAATCAGTAATGTAACAAGATGGCACAGTATATGCTTGACAGTACTTACCTACTCTGAGCCAAGTGCAGTGCCAATGAAGCTGGCCATGTAGTTTGCTTCACCGTAGGAGGAGTTGAGTTTTTGACTGTATTAAAATTTCAAATGATTTGACTTGGAGCTAAAGAAAATCGTTCGATATTTTCTGGATGTTTGTTCGGCTATTTCTAGGATCTGTCCGGTTACGTGAACGAAGTAAAGCGCGACAACGAAATGCTGCAGACGGTCGAAGAAATTGAAAACAGGTTCGTTTTCCTGCGATTTCACTTTTCCACCGTTCAAGTTCCCGCAGCCTCTGCACATGTTGAGACATTCATTGTATGCAAAGATTCCTCACTTCCTTCCTCCTCCTCCTCCTCCTCCTCTGCCTCCTCCTCCTCCTCCTATTCTGCAAGTGTTATTGACCATTGCTGTTGAGTGCATGTTGAATGATTACTTTGAAAGGGAAACAGGTAGATTTTAAAGCATTTTGGAAGAGTGGCATGCAGTGTGTGTGTGTGTGTGTGTGTTGACAACTCTTTTTTGCATGTCTTTGGCCATTCGTACATTTCTTTGTTTCACCAAACAATATTCCTACATAAGCTAATTTGATTAGAGCGTCAAATTTTTAAATATATTTTTTAAAAAATTTATACCACATGCCATTTTTTATGCTGGTGATATTAAATTTTAACCCTTTAACTGACGGAACCGAGTATGCTCGGTTACTTTGCACGTGGTTACAAAGTATCTGGAGGTTTAAGGGTTGATAAATTTCTTAAAATGTAATGATAACGCAATGTTTGGATTTTGTTTTTGTATTTAAATGTTGATGCTTGTAATATTGACGGCCATTTGTAATTTAATTTCAGCATTGTCGATCTCCTTATGGTGAGCGTTGCTGTTTATTCTTTTGTTGTTTACATGTTTTTGCTATAATTTCATTTAATTGTGTGTGGTTTGAATTTCTGTAAAACTTAGGTCAAAAATGATTGTTATTGATGAATGTTTTAAATTTTCTAGCTGTTGAAAACTGAAAAAATGACTGATTATACAAGTTTTTTACTTTATTAGTTGCTTTTAAATTGTATACAATAATTGTTCGTCCATCCATCCATTATTATTATTATTATTATTATTATTATTATTATTATTATTATTATTATTTTATTATCTTGACAATTTCTATAGCGCTATAACATAGCTTGATGCCAAAAGCAAGAGCACTTTACGTAAATTGTTCATCCATCCATCCCTCCATCAATTCAAAGTCTCTTCAGTAACTGTTGAGAAAAGCAGCTTCATGGATGATCTTTTATCAGCTTTTCTGGTCTTGTGGTATGTCAATTCCCTTCTCCTCCCAAGCCCCCTCCAAGACTTAATCCAGTCCACTCCCTAACATTGTCAGTCCCTCTCTATTGCAATCTCCAGAATTCTCTTTTCCGTAATTGCTAATGTCACATCTCAGATTCGTCATTCTGGCAACGGAGTTTCCAATGCGATTATATTCGGTTGATTTTTTCTCAGATTTTTGGAATTTCTTGTTACTTTCCAGACTGACAATGCGCACTTCAAGGATTATGGCCGACTGTTGAAGGATGGGGAGCTGAGGGTGAGGCGTACAATAGAGAAGAAAGACAGATGCCTGTAAGCACCCCTGACTATCTATCTATCTGACTATCTATCTATGCCTATCTATCATTTGTTATCAGAAGATCTGGTCTATATTCATTTCAAGACTTTCAGTTTGCTTGTCTTGAAAAATTTTCCCTGTGATTTTTTTTAGATTGCAAGTATTATGTACTATACTGTGGAGAGAGTTGTTTCCAGGAATTCAGATGTCTTTTGTTTGTGAAATTGAGTGATGGCTATATTTTCTATGTAAAAGTGGTCACTGTAAAACATGGCTTCTGCTGTAGATGTGCTATAAAAGTCTTTGAAATATTCTGTTGAGAGTGCTGACGCTGGAATTTTATATATGAAATTGTGGATCATACTGCATTTATGAGGATTTTAGGAATAAAATCCTGTTTTGTTTGATTTTGCAGCACAATATTTCTTTTCGACAAGGTCATGGTGCTCTGTAAGTCGCGGGTAAGTGTCCACATTTTCATGCTTTAGAATACTTTTCTTATTAATTGCTTTTAATTATTCATGTTTGTTGTTTTGAGAGAGAGACAGAGAGACAGACAGACAGACAGACAGATGTGGGGATGTTGAAATGGACCTTGATCTGCAAAGTTATGCATTTAGAAAAAATTCTGATTGCAATGATCGAAGGAGTGAGATAGTTGAATAAATAAATTAAATACTATTACTGCACTTCACATGACCCAATGTTTTCCTTTTGTTTTATTCAGGGAGAGACTTATAATTACAAAGATGCCCTCATTTTGTCTCACCACATCCTAGAAGAAGTTGCGTCTAAAGAGAAAGATCGAGTGGGTTCAACAATGTTTACAGCATTACCGTAGTAATGTAATAATATATTGCCATGACCTATCGGTGATGATTACGATGATATTTACACTGGCAGCAGTGTTATCAGTAGCAGTGATTATCACGATGATCGTAATCAAAGCAATTGTACAATTTAAATGGCAGTAATAGTTGATATGGTATGGTTTGGCAGTAATAGTTACGTTAGGTTAGGTTAGGTTACAGTATTACCGTAGTAATGTAATAATATATTGCCATGACTAAATGGACATGATGCTGATAATGACATTTCTGCCTTGCCTCGACCTGGATTTTATTGGGCATGGGTTTGTTGTGCCATCTGCTGATGTCTTGGGCATTATGATAGTGGCAAAAAGTTAATTGATTGATTGATTGATTGATTGATTGATTGATTGATTGATTGATTGATTGATTGATTGATTGCATAATGTATGAACTCCGTTGCTTATGCTGTAGTGATCGTGAGATGGTGTTAAATATTTTGTGATGTTTTTATGTTGTCCTTAGTTCCCGTTCCTTCTCATTCATAGAGAAACGCGAGAAACTTGGACGTTCACCGCAAAGACTCAGGAGCTGAGAACAAAGTGGATCGAAGCGATTAATCTTGCGCAGTTGGTTTCGTTTTTTGACGCTCTGATGCGAATCTCTGATTTCTGATAAATATACGGGTTGCCGCTGCAAAGGGGTTAAGTGTGGATCAAATCAGGGCGAACAACTTGCTCAAGGTCGCTACGCAGCGGTTGGGGGTGGCCCAGATTTGAACCCGCTACCTTTCGATTGCATGGCAAGAATCCTACCTCTACACCGCCGCTAAGCTGTTGCTACTGATCTGAAATATGCAATCATTTGTTGCATGCACAGAGTGGCACAAAAAACCGGACTAGTAACATTTAGGTTTGCATTTAGTACAGTATAGTCCAGTTTTTTCTGCGCTACCCTGTATATTGGAATTGTGGAACTGGTGGTAAATTTGTACGCTTTGTATTTTATTGTGAATTATTTTGACAATTGAATTTTTTGTCTCCAGTGACAACGTCAGTCCTCCTCATTCTATAACCGACCAACATGAATTCGCGATGGCCAGCTTCAAAGAACCAACCATTTGCGATGTTTGTAGAAAGCTGCTACGGTAGGAACACCCTCTAGTCCCCCTTGTCAAGAGTATATATTATTGTGGCAGTTTTTCTGTATGTTTTCTAACCCGGCAGACGGTTTAAAATGCACAAGTGGTTAAATACCACTTTCCATCATTTTGAATGTTTGGATATGCTGCTTCGAGCAGCTACATGAAAGAAACAGTTTTCTCTGATCTGCTCACTCTCACAGCACGTTGATCTTGTCTCTGTTAATTTTGCAGGGGAATATTTTTTCAAGGCTACAAATGTCAAAGTAAGTTTAACCCTTTGGTACCATAATCCATATAATCAATAGCTTATGAAGCTGAAATATCAGCCTTATAGTGCAAAGGGGTTAAAATATTGCTGTTAGTCCTAGGCCTTGAAAATGCTTACCAGTAAATTAAACATGTTGTTAGTGGTTTTTGTTGTTGAGTTGAATTTTTTAAGATGTTTTGGTGCCATGTTTACAACTGTTCTTATTTTGAACATTGTGCCATAAATAAAAACAGTATAAGAAATTATTTGCAAATTGCAAAGTGGAGCATGTTGAAGTTGTTCCAAATAAAATAAAACCTTTCAGTTTATATAGCCCTTTGATAATAATTAATACATTGGCATTATCTATGCTGGCCATATTGAACCCTGGTTGGACAGGCTTGTTCTGCACAAAACTAACGCTCTGTGCACTTTGACCATAGTGCCACTAATGCACTTTTTCAATCAATTTCACTTTTAAATTTAATTCAGTAGTTGACTTAACTAGTTTCTAGACATTGCATATGTAATCAGCGTGCTTGTTTACTGATGCATGTCTTTTATGGTTTTATTCCTTTCATGTCTATAGAAACAAGTATGGTTGTACATAAAGCCTGCATAGAAAAAGCCAAGGACGTTGGCGGTGAGTTAGACAAGTTCTCATTATATACAGGGTGGCACAAAAAACGGGCTATATTAAATGCAAACCTAAATGTGACTAGTCCGGTTTTTTGGTGCCACCCTGTATAATTTGATGATTGACGTGACTTGATTTTCCTCAGAAGTATTGGTTATGGTAGTGGTGGCAGCAGTGATGATAGTGATCATGATTATCCATTGGTCCTTTTTCTTGTTTATTTATTTTCTAACCTTTTCTTCTGGAAATTGTGTAAGAAATTTAATTTGGTCCCATTTTTACAGCCATCAAACATTTTGAACTACTGCCCTTTTGGGGGCCCGGGGCATCTTTGTAGGAATTTGAATTTGGTTCTAGTTTCATACAGCCATCAAAAGCTGCCTCCAATACTAATATTTTGAACTACTGCATGATCAACCCTTTTATACCGCCGGGGCCGGGGGCAGTATGCATGGAGAAATACGCCACTGCAACTGACTGACTTACCAATATGCAGTATGCATGGAGAAATTTCCAACTGACTGACTTACTCGCTGACTGACTGACTGACTGATTAACTGCGTCTTAACTAGGGAATGATTTTAATGAGATTCATTGTATTTGCTGAATATAGCTGTAACCTTATTCACTGTCCTCTGTTGGTTTATTTTAGGTCCCCCCAGTGTCCCGCCCCGGGCGGATCGAGCAGCCCCTTCGACTCCAGTCCCCCTAGTGTCGACTCGCTTCTCTAAAGGTTGGTTAGCAGAGAGCACGTACTCTTGACTCGAGTATAATACGTAATTTATCCATTTCTGATCCCATGGCCCCCTTTTTGAAAGAACTTACAAAAAATGTCAGTATGCAGTGCTTTTGAGTGATTCGCCAGAAGAGGTGTTATATAAATATTCTGTTACGTTACATTACATACTGCAGATGCGTCTTATACTGACCTGCACTATGGGACAGTAACGGTATTTAGATTATCGATTACTGTGTCCGTAATAACTAAATTTTGACTATCGGCGAGAGCAAGACTTGTTATTTTTGTGCGTAACGGACGTGATTTTGTCCGGATTTGTTAGGTAAAGTAAAAGCGAACACGGCCTATCACGGTGTTCCAGTACCTCCGCACGGCCAGCCGTTGACCTTCGAAGAGAATGACACCTTTCATTTGGTTTCTGACGAAGACGCCACCTGGTGGCAGGTTGGTTAGCAGAGTGGTAACAACGTTGGGCGATAGAGCAGAAGGTCGCGGGTTCGAGTCCTGCAGGAGCCCTAAGGTCGACTCGGCCTTCTTTCGCCAGGTGGCGATGACAGCTGACAGCTGAGTAGCGGAGTAAACAGGCGCGGTTGCGTGAGAACACTGGCCCCGTATCTTGTCACTGTGCCCCAGGCGCCTGGCTGAGGACCTTTGAAACGGAGATCAGCGCTGCTCCTATGAGCTCTGAGGTTTGCCTCGAGTGCTCGGGGGGAGGGGGGATGACTTTACTTACTTGGTTAGAGTTGGGGGAGCATAACTCTCAAGATGCTTCTCTTCTGGTTAAACTTCCTTTTAGAATAATTCTTTTATTTTTAATTCACAGATTTTGAGCATTCTGTCAAATGAATATTACATCCATCAAGGCATTATAATGCCTATAAATGCTTAGGAGAATTTACAAATGTACGTAGAGTAAACGTAATGTCCTATTACGTTGTAATGACACGTAACTGTTCTAACTGTGAAAGGCTAATATTTTGTTTGGCTTTTAGGCAGTATGCAGGATGGCACAAGAAACCGGACTATATTAAATGCCAAACCTAAATGTGACTAGTCCGGGTTTTTTTGCGCCGCCCTGTACATGTTTCTGTGTTTGTGCAAAGATTTTGAGACTCAATATTTGATGCTTGGCTTGTGTTTTGTGGTTGAACTCGCAGGGTCGAATCAATGGTCAGGAAGGCTTTTTTCCAAAGAATTTTGTTATTGTTCTGAAATCAATCAAAGTAGGTACTCACTTGTTAAACGAATTGATAGAATACAGCACGAATTAAATATTGTTAATCAATTATGAATTTATAGAAATTAAATAGGCGAATATTGACCTAATTACACAATTAAGTGTAGAGACAGTTCAAACCATGATGACCCTTTGGATAAACTGACCCTGCCTAATTTCTAATTCACCCCCAACCTTTTGGCTATAGCTGTTTCTAAGGGGTCAGGAAGTTAGAAGAGTGGTAACAACGCTGGACGATGGAGCAGAAGGTCGCGGGTTCAATTCCTGCAGGAGCCCTACGGTCGACTCAGCCTTACTTGCTCGAGGGCAGTGATAAAATGAGGAGCAGCGTTAAGTTGTGAGGTAAAACGTGGGTCTGGGGAAAGCGCCGGAACCCAACACTCGGACTCGAGGACGAGACCTACCTTTACCTTACTGATTTCCAATTTAGACTAAGCACAAGAATGAGCAGCTACTGGGCTGACTTTCGAAAGCGCTACATGAATTCAAGGAGATTTTACTTACTTATGTGGGGCATATTTTCTCTGGATAGAATGGCCCACCACTGCTAATGTTGAGGTGAATGGGGGGGTGGAGGGGTGTGAGATACTAAAGAGAATGTTTTCAATCCTGCAGCACAGCAGCACATCGTCGCTTATCCACAGTCAGGCATCACTGCTTCAGAACCAGTCGACAACACTAGTGCTAAATAACCAACTGTCCGTGACTCCCGAAGGCTCTGAGCCGAGCCCCGCGAATCTCGGCTCGGTCTCGCTCAATGGCTGCGCCCCGAATTCTTCTTCAGGAGCTGTCATGAGTGACCATCAGTGGTTAGTCGGGCCAGCCAGTAGTTTGGCCCGTAGTCACTTTGCATGGCGTGTAGTACAGTATGTCAGAACACATGGCACGAGACACCCCCTGCCTGCCTGTTACTTATTTCCCTGTGCATGTTTTAGGGACAGGATATGTTTATTTCAAATTTATTCATGTTTGCAAATTACTGTAGCACAATTTACTGATGTACGTTGAGTAAATGTAATATCCTTACTTACTGTATTACCGTAGCACAGTTTTTGTTTTCAATTGGTTGTTTTGTGTGACGTGCTTTTGCTGTTTCTCTCTGTTTCTAACTATTTTTACTATTATTTTAGTATTATATTATTGTTAATGCACGTTATATCGTTATACAAATTGAGTAATTGTGAGTGCAGAGCTAATGAGTAGTGAGCAACTTGATCTCCAGTTGAGTCCTGACAAGGAGCAGGGTTATTTCTAGGATTAGCAATTTTGGGGGTGTTGCTATATTCTGGGGGGGTCCCCTTCCTCCCCTTATGGCAAGAGATACCATCTTAGCGGCATCATTATTTGGGGTGTTGTTCTCAGATTGGGGTGGTGTTGGGGAGGGGGTTGTATAAATATCTCTGACGATGAGTCTGATGTGCTGTCTGGGGCAGATGGCAAGTGAATACCGTATTTGCACGATTATTACCTGCGGGTTATACACATGTGCAGGTTGTATTTGTGTGCGGGTAATAATCGTGCAAATACGGTAGTTTTGTGGCATTTCTTGTCTTCAGCACCGTGATAGCAAATATCTTTCGATGTGTGGCGAACCGGACGACCTCAGTTTTAGTTTTGCCGGACAACACCAGGTTCCTCGTACGCCGTCTCCGAGACACGGCGACGCCCGGTTGTCGAGGCACCTGTGCAGCCCTGCCCCAATTTCTCCAGTGTCGCCCCCATTTTGTGCTAGTGGATCGGATGAATTTAGTGCTTATTCATGGTATGAAGAATTTTCATAATTATAACTCTCCTGTTAATATAAATTAAAATATGTGAATAGGGTATTGTAGTAAGTAGGTAGGTTAATGAGTTATAGATGACTTGCCACTGTTTATAGACTTTGCTAAGATTTTAAGATCAGTTACTGCAAAATTGTGAACTGTAAAATTGTATTGTAAAACTGTAATTTTAGTTGAGTGCACGTTGCTTGTTTTTGTTTCTTGTGAATCTTACTAATTTACTTACTTGCTAATTGTATTCAAATGCCTTGAGTGTGATTGTTAGTGCATGCTGAATAGGTAGATGTCTTTTTGTATTGTATCTACTTATGCATTGTTATCAAAGTCAAATTGTTTATCAAAGTTACGATTACTACTAGTTCTTGTGATGTATATTATTATTATTAGCATGCATTGTGTCGGTGCTGCCACCTATTTATCATACTGCCTGCACGCCAGTTAACCCCTTAACCGTGTATTTAACTGTAACTCAATGTAAAATGGACGGATATATATCCGGAATCCTCAGTTAAGGGGTTAATTACTGGAATATAGACTAGAATAAAGATACTAGATGGATATACTCATGTCATGGTACTGTATATAGTTCTATTCTGCATTGACTGAGTTACTCTTGTGAAGATGAATATTGAGCTACCATTTATATAATTTGAGATAACACTGATCTAAGAATTGGCCTAAGTTTGCTCTGCTGTATAATCATTTTCCAATAATAATTGATATTTTTGGCTTAATTTCTGATTTAAGTGATTGGATTCGAGTGGTTTTTAAACCGCTTCCAAAAATTTTTGCTAGGTTTGTCGGTGAACTGAATCGGGAGGAGGCGTCTCGGATGCTGGAGAAACTTCCGAACGGGACTTTCCTCATCCGCGTCAGCAACACTGGCAACCGGAAAGGGGAATACGCTCTGAGCATCAAGTGAGTTTCGTCTTAATTTGCTCTTTGTTCCATAATTTGTGTGCTCCAGGCTGTGCTCGCATGCAATATACAGTTGAGCTTCGTTATAACGTAGGTAGCAGGTCTGTGAAACCGAGTTCGTTATATTCGTGGTACGTTATATCCAAAGCAGTAGCACAGCACACGGAACCGTACGTTGTGGTACGTTATGAGCTAGGATACGTTATAACTCGAGTTTCATTATAACGAAGTTCTACTGTAGCTGTAATGTCAGGGATATTTTGGGGTTTATTTTTGTGAGTTTGTTTTGTTCATATTTCTAGGGTGCAGTGGAGTAGCGGTAGAATTCTTGCCATGCAAACGGAGGGTAGCGGGTTTGAACCAGATTACCTTAGCCGCTGCCTAGCAACCTTTGGCAATTTAATCACCATTGATGTGTGGATGCCAATTTTGAAACCACCTCACACATCTCATCCTGGGGTGGCGTATGAAACCAACTGGACCTGCCTTAAGTCAAGGATGTCCTACTCATTATCATTGTCGTTGTTGTCGTTATCATCATCATCGTGTTGGTGTTTTTTTGGCACAGATAATCTTTTAGACTATGTCACTAGTAGTGGTAATGTCTGTTATGGTGACAATAGTAGTTGTTGTTTAGGATTTTGCTACCATTTCCGCAGTTTTCCACAGTTTGATATCTTGAATGTTTTGGTTTAAATTCTCGCTGATTTTGACTTTTTCAGATACGGAACCACAAACCCAGTTAAACACATCAAACTGCACCGGAACGCCGAGGGAATGTATTACCTCGTCGACTGTAAGATGTTTCGTGGTGTTCCTGTAAGTGTTCTATTCTAGCCATCAGTAGATGTATTCATGTGTTTGTGTGTGTGTGTGTGTGTGTGTGTGTGTTATTAAAAGTGATTTTAAGTGAGTTTAACTCTGTGTCTGCATTTGCTTTGGCATCATTTTCACGTAAATTTTGAATAGTGTTATTTTGTATTAAGACAATGTTATGATTTTGCTGCGTTTTGTCTCAGAGTTGGTATGCAATGTAATTTTTTTTTGGTGCTATTTTAGGAGCTCGTTCAATACTATCAGCTGAACTCTTTAGCGCGGAGCTTTCCTGAAGTGCCAAGTGTTCTTCAGTTAGCGTATAAAGACGCTCTCTTGCCATCACCAGGGGGCAAGTATTACTACAATAATAACGCTTTTGGTTGATACTGTTCTGAAAAGATACATGGGAGATACAGCATAGGATCTGCTTGGGAGAAGGACATTGGGAATGCCTGTTTTTTTTCTGCCTTAAAATTACCGTATACCTTTATCTTATTTAATTTATTTCTATTTTTGCATGATTATTGTTACTTTTGTGTAGCTGGACTCAGTAATGTGCCCTTGCTCCTGACAGTTGGCATTATGGTTTAATCAGTTTAATCATCAGTTAATAATAATAACTATAGTAATAACAATTATAATAATGATGATGCTGCCCAGAGGGTTAACGTAGTTGCCTTCTTTGGAACTTTTAGCACCCAACAATAAAATAATGAAGAAATCAAACGAACTGATAATAATAATAATAATAATAATAATAATAATAATAATAATAATAATAATAGCAGTAATAATAGTTGTGTGATTTAAAAGTGGTTTAGGAGGTGCTAGCCTGTATAATAATAATAATAATAATAATAATAATAATAATGACAATAACAATGACAATAATAATGACAATAATAATGAACTAATGCCATTCATGATTGGATGCTGTTTTGGTTTGGTTTCAGCCTCTGATCCAGACGTTGTTGGGTACTGCATCGCTCAGAACGACTACGCGCCAATGGAGCCGAACCAGATCGCGCTACGGGCCGGAGACAAGGTCGCCATCCTGAATAAGTCTGCGGGCAACAGAGGCTGGTGGAAAGGACGACTTAACGGAAAGGTATGGTCAGAAATGTCGATTTGCTTATGACTCTGCGCTTGCATTGCACTTCGTTCCACGTGCCTAGATATTGTAATAGCATCACCGTAGAGGTTGATTGATTGATTGATTGATTGATTGAGTGAGTGACTGACTGACTGACTGAGTGACTGACTGACTGAGTGAGTGAGTGAGTGAGTTAGTGAGTGACTGACTGACTGACTGAGTGACTGAGTTAGTGATTGATTGAGTTAGTGATTGATTGAGTGGGTGAGTGAGTGATTGATTGATTGATTGAGTGAGTGAGTGAGTGAGTTAGTGATTTGAGTGAGTGAGTGATTGCTTGATTGATTGAAAATGCACCTCTGAATTGCCTTGATTGTGGGCACTTAGCTGAGGTTTGAACTTTTGAGGTTACTACTCGAACTATATATTTGACAAGGTTTGTCTTAGTTTCAATTACCTACCGGGTTGGTCATTGGTGTAATTTTGATGCCCTGTACCATACGGGACATCACAAGTAGCTGCAACAGAGTAGACTGTAGGTTAACTTCGAATCCAGTGTGTGATGCCAACCTAACTGTCAGAGAGGAGAGTCTAGGGATGGGGAATTTATATTAAGGATAGGTGGTCAAGTCACGTTTGTTAAACGCTGTACGAAACCATACAAAGTGTGCCTTGTTTGAGTGCTTCTAATGTAGATTTACTCAAAACTATTTTGGGATTTTCATGATGAGGTTAAGATGATTTATGTATGTGGGTTGAAAGTGACCGTGGTGATCAGGGATATTTATACACCCCCCTAACACACACTCCTCAACCGCCCCCCAATTTGAGGTCGACTCCTCCCAAAATTTGGTAATGTGACAATGGTATGCATACAAAATGCATACTAATTAGCTCCGGACACCCCTCCAATTTGAGGTCGACCTCCCCCCCCCAAATTCACAACCCTAGAAATATCTCTGGTGGTGACATAGCCTATAAGTGCCTTACTGTTGCCTTTCAGGTGGGATATTTTCCAAGTGAATATGTGGCAGAAATCTGATGAAGAATTTCACGTTTTGTCACAACGTTAAAAAGAATCGACGTTACGTCCGGCTGCAGTTTAAACTACAAAAACATTCGTGTATGTCCATACGACGACGACGACAAGATGACAAGATCGCAGAGGGATCATTTGTAAGGATGTCAGAGACACCAGAACTGGATCAAATAGCAATTTGGACTAAGATTTGGTCTTTAACATTTGCAGTTGTATTAGTTTGTGAGTTATAACACTGTGTCCAAATGAATAACTTTCTGCAGAATGGTTGGATTTCATCGTTACGTATGAAATATATTGTCTATCGCCATGAAAGCAGGTCGAAGTGTTTATGGCCGTTATGAGTTTGTTATATGAGTTTCAGTCTTATTATTCTACAGACCAAATGGATAATGAACATTTTGACCATAATCTCTAACTGTATTTTGCTAATATGTCTTATCTATGATCATGCTGTAAATAACTTGTGTATTCGAAGCTGTGTATCGACGAAGAAATTTCGAAACCCAAGTATTGTTTTATGATTGGCGGCTCTGGATTATGGAATCTTTTGCGACAGACTATCGTTACACATTCTCTCAGTTTTTTCTCTCGTTTTGATTCGAAAACATGATCGGTTATCGCAATTTTCTCTGTTCAGCATTAGCAGATTTGGAATTTTTAATTGTCTGAATGAATCCTTTCTTTTTTGGCTTTTGCAGTTTTCATTTGTTTCTTGGTCGTCTAATTGCAGTGTTGTCGTGAAATCGGAAATTGCTGCGTTTTGGAAGTGTTTTGTCCTCTTGCTCTTGATTGTACGCATAGACTACTGATAGGAGTTAAATTATTTTGGAGGAAATTTAGTTTAGCACCTTTTGAGATTTTACTGACAACTAGTTGTTTGACTTACCTCAAAACACTAAAAGCTTTAGCATGCTATTCACTGATGACCTGTTGACGATTCACTGTTGACGATATGAATGCATGCATTCTTCTACGTTGGAATGACTTAAGAAACGGCCTCACATTCTCAAGGCGTTGACATCTTTCTTTGTCTTATTTAGTGTAAATATGTTGCAAAATAAAGTGTTTATTTGTAGCAGATAGATAGCCTTCACTCTTAGCTATCAATAATGATTGTGTCACTTAATTATACTGGTGGTAATAAATTAGTGATGATTGAACAAAAAAAAATCACGTTGCAGCTTACCACTACTTTTGTGGATTCAGTCCATTCTCTTTTTGTGAGTTTATTTTTATTTCTTTGTCCCTTGCAGTTGTCACAACTTAGTAGTTTCAATGCAGACGATTATTATTTGAGTTATGTGTTTGTGACTACTTTTGATACGTTTTTTTAAAAAAGTGACATGGTTTTGTTTCTGGATGGCTGGTTGCACAGTGCTACTCATTGAGTAGATCTGGACGTGTTTTTGATTCAGTTGGTTTGCTTTCTCGATTTTGTATGCGTGCAGCGAGATTCCACGTCGCCCAAATAATTGACATTTCTTTTAGGTTTATGTTCACAGTTCGATGTTTTTATTTGCGGTGGGTTTTTTACGTCTGCCAGCAACATTGACCTGCTTGACATTTTGTGCCAACTGGTTTTGATAATTGAAATTTGCGTACAGTTGGTTTGTTACGCTGACAATGGAATTTGGTTTTGAGTTTATCAATGTAATCTACAGTGTACTTACCCATTATCTAAAACTGAATACACTTTGTGATTTCTATTAGATTCAGAGTTGAATTGAGAATATTATGCACTTTTCCTCCTGTACTCTTTAACCCCTTAACTGGGCAACTATTTGTAACTCAATGTAATATGGACGAGCGTTACTCGAGGCATCCAGTTAAGGGGTTAACATGCATGAATTCCTCATCGTACACCAATGTAGCAATTGTGAGTTGTATTTAATTGTGACTGTCTGTCTATCGTTATATCAATGGTATGAGTTACTGATGATGCTGACACTGAGTTTTTTATGGTGATACTCTGTGACAAGGGGTTTGGATCTGCCATCCCCAGATGAGGAATCGTAACAATTACTTTTACGCGTAGTTTAATTGCGTTACTGTGGACCTGCCTGTGTAAATGATCCAGTAATTTGACTGCCTGAAAGGTTTAGTAGTTGAAGGTAAACAGGGCCAGTATTTTTTGGACCAATGGGTTGTCAAAGCAGTTTTGTTCATGTTTTTCTGGACAGGACAAGAGTGACACCCAGTTTGAATTTGTAAATTTGAAGTGTTTTGTGTGTGTGTACCTTGGGATGTCTTGGGGTGTGCTGGGCAGTTGCAACTCTAGTGGTGTCGCATTTGATTTGCCGGTTAAAATTCATAATCATGATTGCCTTTGCTGTTGTGTTCCAAGGCATAGTACATGTACACCATATTTTGCATTTAATTCAAATTGGGTAATTATCAAAGGCTTGCAAACAACCAAGAACGAAGTCAAAACGTCAAACGGCCATGCTAATCTTTCTTCTGTGAATTTATGTAGAGTCTTTAAAATTCGATACTAATTGTGGCTCGTTCTAAGCAAATCCTATGCAGGTAAAGAGTTATAGTTGATGCTATAAAACCTTGGCCAACTTGGAATCAAAGTAATGGGGGGCTAGCCATCTGAAATCCAGTTTTCAGTATATTTTTAGTTTTTGGGTGTTAACTATGGCAAGAAATAATGCGACAATTTTGACCAACTTTTTAACATAACATTAATTTTGCTTATATTTTTCGATTATCATTGTAGGTATTGCTGTTGCATGCATGTATGCTGTTTAATTTTTGTACAATAATGTGTAGAAATATGCACTCATTGACTTGCTTCACTTTTAATATAGCATGTTTTTTTTAGAACAAGAATTTATTTAACCACCATCGGACTTGCTTGCAATGAAATAGTGTTGAGTTTGCCAATTGATTTGTTGTTTTATGGAGGTTTGACTTTCAGTATGATTAACTTTTAGCCACGTTTAGCCACTCTGTGGTTTGATAAGAAGTATTCTGCAATGGATTCTGATATATCTCTATGGTTAATCTTGTGTTTACTTTTGAAACTGTACGCTGTTTATAGATTTGAAGGACAGTATTTTAGAATTTGCACAGGATTAATAATGTAGGGAAACTTTTCCTGATTAATATTGCATGAAATTAAAAAGCAACAGTAATTATGCTTTACTTTTTTTATAAAATCAGGTTATAAATGGCAGTAAACAAAAAGGCTCTGAATTTTCAGCATGAAAGTTGATCTGTTCAAATATTAATGGTTTAACATGATTTTTTCTATTGCTTGTGGATTGCTCTAATCAGTGGCGGCTCCACAGGGGTCGGAGGGCCCGTGCCCCCCTATTGAGTGATTGGCCCCCTGTTGGGACCCTATACTTAATACTGCATACCTAACAAACAAATGGTTGGCCCCCATGATTAGAAGTTGCCACCCCAACGCCCCCACTCCCCACTTGCCAAATCCTGGAACCGCCACTGGCTCTAATTCATATATTATCATGACACTCAAGTAGGCTAAGTTCAGAACATGTGACATTGTTCCGAGATGACATTAATAGAATAGTTATATCAGTGCACATGAGTTACATTAACGAATTCTACTCGTATGTTATGACAATAGCCGACTCTGATTGTACGGTTCATGCACTGTCGTTCGTAGTCATCGATGCTCAGACTTTGTAACTGCTGTACTGTACTTGACATGGTGGTTATGTCCTATAAATATGGCATTGCTTTGCATTGGTTGTGTGTACATTATTTTAAATTTAGGATCTGACCTTACTCTGCTTCTCCTCCTCCCTCTGGAAACCACAGCCAATAGAAATGGATTCCTTTCGCAACTGTTCAGTTTTGGTCATCTTTGACTTTGCATTTCGCGTCTTGCGTTTGAAACACGGATGTATTTTGAAGTGAAGCATGACAGTTTACGTAATTATTGTTACTGAGTTTATCCTTTAGTAAATTATTAGTCAAAATTCTTCGTTGTTGTTGTTGTTGTTCTTTTGTTTCCAATAACTATTTAAACACATTTCAGCTTAGCTATTTTCCCATGAGTATGGTACAGAAAGTTATGGTTGCAGTTAAAATCTTATGCTGAAATGTCGAATACACATCTTAGGATGAAAGACCCCGGGTCAAGAGAATCCAGGTCAAAAGAACCCAGGTCAAGAGAACCTGGGTCGAAAGAACCTGGATCGAGTTTTGCAATAACAGGCATTATTAACAGCTCTCTCATTTTCTCAATTTCTGATGCAATGCCTAGACTTCATCAATATGGAAGGGGGCAGAGATAGGCAGAGTGGAAAATGGAATACAAATTGCCCTAGTACCCAAAAAGCTGTAACGAAACTATTGTCACCCACTTTAACCACAACACTGTAGGAAATTAATTCACGATTAAATTTGCTCGAAGAATTTTATTTTGACAGAAAATTAACACTTCCCCATTTTATTCTCAGTATTGAACAAAGTTCTTAGGTTATTGAATTTTCAGTAGCCACATTCAACAGAGCCTGCATCTACCAATAATTCACTAATCCTTTACATTTTAAGCTCAATCGTATGAACATATCCCAATCTGCTCATCGTAACCATTATCATAATAGCAACGATTTATACTGACAACTTTTTAATTTTAAATAACGTAGCGAATATTCTAGAATATTCACACCAAAAACTCACTTAATCATATGCATAACGCGACAATGCTAAGAACAGCAGATGTCAAAATTTGAACGAATTATTATATTCAAATACAGGTGTTCTTGATATTCCTACGGCGTTATATTTTTCCTAAGACCTATATTGCTATCCTTATACTTGTAAGTTTCCTTTCTGTATTTCTATATAAAAATGAAGCAGTGAACAAAAAATAGTCGTTAATAATATCGAAATTCAATTTAATTTTAGAGGAACGGCATGATCTTCATTCGCCAGATGGCGCAGTCTCGCTTGACACCAATAATTTACCTTTAACCCAGTGGTTCTCAACCTGTGGGTCGCGACCCCCACGGGGGTCGAATGACCAGGGCTTTTTTTCAGTGGGAACGCATGGGAACGGCGTTCCCACACCTTTTCTGCCAGGTTGTATATATAATTATGGGCTTTCATATTTGCACCGATTGAAGCCCAGTCGATGCCTACAAGGAATCTGGACCCGCATTTTGGATATCTGTCAGGTGTCTGAATGCCTTAAAGGTTTGAAAGTCTATGCAATGTATAGCCTCCATTATTTTATTATATTTTGCAATATAGACACATTAATAGGGTGGAAAGTGACGGATTTTTCTAGTCCACTGACATCACTGCAAAGCGTTTGAGGGTTCTAAACAGAAATTTTGGGTGAAATATTGACATACATTTTTGGTAACGCGAAAATTTTTATGGACTATAGTCCAGGGTGTTTTTCGAAATTTGAGCGAAAATTTGTGGTGTCGTAGGGCTTTCAGATTTACACCGATTGAAGCCCAGTCGATGCCTACAAAGAATCTGGACCCGCATTTTGGATATCTATCAGGTGTCTGATTGTTTTAAAGATTTGAAAGTCTATGCAATGTATATCCTCCATTATTATATTTTGCAATATAGACACATTAATAGGGTGGAAAGTGACGGATTTTTCTAGTACACTGACATCACTGCAAAGCGTTTGAGGGTTCTAAAGAGAAATTTGGGTGAAATATTGACATGAATTTTTGGGTCGCCTGAAAATTTTTCATTTTTCCAGGGTGTTTTTCCGAAATTTGAGCGAAAACTTGTGGTGTCGTAGGACTTTCATATTTGCACCGATTGAAGCCCAGTCGATGCCTACAAGGAATCTGGACCCGCATTTTGGATACCGATCAGATGTCTGATTGTTTTAAAGGTTTGAAAGTCTATACAATGTATAGCCTCCATTATTATATTTTGCAACATAGACACATTATTAGGGTGGAAAGTGACGGATATTTCTAGTCCACTGACATCACTGCAAAGCGTTTGAGGGTTCTAAAGAGAAATTTGGGTGAAATATTGACATGAATTTTTGGGTCGCCTGAAAATTTTTCATGGACAGATGTCTGATTGTTTTAAAGGTTTGAAAGTCTATACAATGAATAGCCTCCATTATTATATTTTGCAATATAGACACATTAATAGGGTGGAAAGTCGTGAGTAAATGGGGAGTGGGATATGTTGGTGAAATCGATTTAATTCCATGCAGTAGTGTGGAATACTACTGTTGATACTTCATTTTGATGCTTAAAATCGATCTTTTAATGAAAAAGATAAAATTGTGCAGCAGATGGAATTCTACACAGCGTGTGCATTAGGTTATTAATATAATGGCAAAATAAGGGGTTGTCGCGGTTGAGGTCTTGGTGAGGAAAGGTGGAGTAGGATATGTTGGTGAAATCGATTGAATCCCAAGCAGTATTGTGGAATACTACTGATGACACTTCATTTTGATGCTTAAAATCGATCTTTTAATGAAAAAGATAAAATTGTGCAGCAGATGGAATTCTACACAGCGTGTGCATTAGAAAGTTTAACCGGATAAGTGGCCAAAGAAACTTTGTGCACTCTCCCAGCGGGTCCTAGGGTGGAGATGAGAGAGAACTTTGTGTGACATCAGATTGTAGACTATTGTGGAATATTGACTACAAAAGCTCCCTTACTTTACATGCCTATTGGGACGATGTTAAGAACAGCAGATGTAAAAATTTGAACAAATTATTATATTCAAATATTCCATGTACTTGGAAATAGACGTTCTCTCCCATTTCCTTGCAGGCATCGAATGAGCTTCAATTGGCGCAAAAAGACGCTTTATTAAGAAAGGCGATCCAATGAAAGGTTCGACACTGTTGAATGACGAGAGATCGCGCTTACTGATTAACTTTATAGACCGTTTAAATGTCGAGATACGTTTTATTGAAACAAACTTTATATACTGTACGGAATATCTATACACATCAAAACGAAGAAGAATTTTGGGCCATCATGAGAATCGTTGGATAGTGTATCATAATGAATATAAGTAGACCTAATTGATTCTCAAAAATGTCCAACAGACACATAAAACTTTTCTATGCGCGTCAGAGACTTTCTACCCGAAAATGTCGACGCCCCTCTACTCCAGAATCCTGCACACGTCGCTGTTTCTGACTGAATCAAACTTTTGTAACTTGTTCTCATGCAAAACACTATTCAATAGGCCTATTACTAATTTTATCATTGTTGAGGTCATAGTTATCTGTTGGAGACTGCGGTATTCAGATCTGTTTGTTTTAGGGCCTAGCGGGTTTGTCTTATTCCAAAGGAAAACGCAATCGACCATATTCGTGTTCATATTCGTATTCAGCTGTTCTATCTGTTAGCGTTTCATAAGGTTCAACGTTCTTCGCTGGATTTTCCACTTGTCCTGGAGGCTGCAGTGAAGTATAGATTTGTGCTCGTTGTGCTGGACTATCTGTCAGCTTTTCGTAAGTTGTAGCATTCTCAAAGTTCATCTGTATAGCTGTTTGCCGTTGCGGTCCTTGTGTGGAAGGGGATTCAGGCGTTGGTTTGTCCCCTAAAGTTACAGGTAAGAAAACGATAAAATAGAATGCAGTGCCCTTAGTCGTCATTCAGGGACGCCCGCACATTAGGGCAAGAGGGGTATTTGCCCTCTGGAAAATGCAAATACCAATATTTCACATTGAAATTTGAAAATTTTGCTAAAATATTAACAGTGTCCATTGTGCTAAAATGTATTTTGCCCCTCCTGGAAAAATTTCTGTAGGCGCCCATATCGTTGGCGTAGCCACGGGGGGGGCGGCACAGGCGGGTCGTCCTTCTATTCTGGCTCGGAGAGGTCGTGGGATTTTTGGGATCCCGTTGAGACATTTTTGTGGAGGAGGGGTTAGGTCGCATGGACGAAGAGAATACGTGAATGTGCGAAGAATTCCTTGGCGAGTTGTTTGCTCGCCTGAGAGACTTAACAACCTAGACTTCGCTCAAACTGTGAACCATTAAGTCAACTTCAGTCAGTGGAGTAGCTGACTTTCTCAGTGTTATGCACACCAAGTATATATGTATAACTGGTGGTTATATTACGCATTCTACGTGCACAGATCACGAAGTTTGATGAGCAATTGATTCAACAAGTAGGCCTACAGTTTGCACGGCCGAACGGTATTCGTAGTGAATAGCAAACAGTCATTGTGCTAATGGTCTTATGTCACTTGGCCTATAAGCCATGTTAAGGCTTAAATTAACAACAAAAATGCCTGATGACACAATCTGTAGCCTGTAGGCTACTGTAAATACCAGTTGTAAGCAGTCTGTCATATATGCACACTACACAGTCCACTTTAGCATAAACCGGAACCAGTGCCAGGCACCCACAAAGTCATGTTCAGGTGGTTTTAAAAGTTTAGAGTCCTTTTTTTACTTTGAGAGCTAATGAATAATATGGTTTTGAAAGTGCAATAATGTAATTTCATCTCAAGTACATTGTCAATATACATTTTAGAAATAAGAAACCATTTTTAGGATCTATTCGTTGTACGGCCTTATACGCCAAACTTGTGATATCGCGGTCCTGCAATTGGACGAATTTTTGGGAGGGAGTGGTTGACGAGGGCGTGTGTACGGCTACAGCTCCCACAAAATCCATATTCATTCTGTGGGGGCCCAGCACAGGTTAACCCCTACCCTGGTATAGTAGACCCGTGAAAATCTCACGTCTTACCTCCACGCTTGATCTTCTTTCTCCAGCAACAAACGATAACAGTGATTGCAGCGACGAGGAGAAATCCACCGACACCGACAATGACGCCGATTATAATCTTGTTAGTCTCTGACAATCCACCTGAAAACGAAAGAACTCATCTGACTAAATCGTATACAAATAGTTGCCTTCAAATCCATGACGACAATGCAACCTAGGGCCTACACTAAAACACTTCATTCTAAACCAGATAGAAAACACAGACGATGATTTATAACAAAATTCTACTGTAATTACTAAATACAATTTTGCAGATACTATTTCAAATCACGTAGAAGACATGGGTTATTCAAAAATTATGACATAAAACATACATTTTATGCGTTCAAGTCAATTCATTATTAGGATCAAACATCCAAAAGTCCAAATAAATGTAATAACAAGCACTATCACTAGCAGTCGCTCATAATAACAGACAGTTTAGAAGCCGACAAATACTAAACGAACAGAAAAGGTGCAAAGAAAATAATTTCACAGTCCAATCAAACAAAAGAAAAAAGCAAATAAAAACAACATTTTAAAATATTCCGGGTTAATTTGCAAGCAAGGTAATTCATTAATTGATGCATCACAAAAAACAAAAGGAGTGAATTCACCACATTCTAAATTCATTCCACAGAGAAGCAGTTGTTACCTTCAGTTGTAAGAGCTGGTGTACCTATTGCAGATAATGACACAAATAAATCTTAAGGAGGCAAGAATTTTTTAAAATATTGATTTATAGTCTCTGATTAGAAATCTGACTGTAAAGGTTTTCACTGCTTGAAAACCTGTAATCTGCTGCCCCTGTAATGTAGTAAAATCAATGACAACCAAATATCGTCAATCAAGCACGTTACTGTTCAACTATGAAAACAAGAACCACACAATCAAAAATCAACCAAATCACATAAAAGCTGGTCTAAACCAAATGTATTTCAGTTGCTAAGATGTTAGAAAGCGGATTTTGGTTAATAAATATTTTTAATATTCACAACTACAGTAGAATTAGTGTTATGTTATTACTTTAACCAATATTCTCCAAATTATTATACCGGTAATGGATGGATCCAAAACCATTACTTTTCTCAATACAAATATGAAAATGTTAAAGAAATATCTGCTGATGAAAATTAGTTTCATGCAAGATGGTAGAGTTTTAAAATCTGCACTTTCTTGTGAACGTGAAAAATTAGGTATATTCTAGCAGGGTTTAATCTAGGCCATTTCCGGAGGGGAAAATTGCCCTTCCCCTCGGAAATTTCAAATTCCTCCCGGAAATTTTGACATACTACATCAACTAACAGCAGCCCCCTAGCAGAATTTCCCCTAGGCTTTGTCAGTTACCCCCAGGCTTTTTCAGTTTCCCTCCGGAGTCCAGGAGTCTAGATTAAACACTGTATTCTAGAAACAGCCATATTAGGCCTACTATGGATTAATCGTCAAATTTGACAGACAAAAATAACCACAGAACAAATACAAATACTGTATTAGAAACTACTGTCGATTGCATGTTAATCGGCCAACTGAATGAAAGCATTCGAAAAAGAAAACATTACATGAAATCAGTGGAACCAAGAGACGATGGCAAGCATGGAAACAAGTGCTAAGACAAATCGAAATACAGGATCGACAGACAGAGAAATTAACCCCGGTATAAGCATGCATTTGACCATATTCAGAACGCCCTTCTGACCTGATGATTGGCTTTTATCTGCCGGTGGCATGACAGGCGGTGAAGAGGTGGTAGGTGGGGTAATGGTGGTGGTAGTGGACGTGGTGGGTGGCGCTGTGGTTGCTAAACGAAACAAAAAGAGGACAGTGCTAAAATTGGCGGAAGAACTTAAGATGTGCTTTAACCCTATGGATGGATAAGTAAAACCGGTAATCCGGTTTCATAACCTAGGACTATTGATTATACAAATCGCCTGGTGTCCAGTCAAAATAGCACCGACAAAATCGAGCCGACAAAATCTCGCCGACAAAACAGCTCCACATATCCCGACAAATTAGCGACAACATTATGGCGCGATATGAAAAAACCAACCATAATGAATGAGGTAAAAATAATACTTGGTCATGAGGTATCAAAGATATTCAGTACCGTCTTTCAAGCATGTTGGCATGTCGAATGTAGGCTATTAGCAGGTTCCACTAGGAAACAATGAGTTTGAACGGAATAATACGAAACAATACTACTTAATTTGATGTGTTAGTCTATCGTTTGAAAAAACATGTTAAATTTAAAGTTGAGTTCTCTATCGATTCTTAGTTCGACGCTATTTTGTCTGGCGCGATTTAGTCGGTGAACCAGATCGCTGGGTCCAAAGGGTTAAGAGCAGGCCTATTATTATAAGTGAAATCACATAAATGACTATGTAATCTTTAATTTGAATACACTCTACAAACAGCAGAACTTGCAATTTGTTAAAGAAGCAACTTACTGTATGTTGTGAGAATAATTGACACTGTACATCTGCCAACAGCGTTGGAGGCTGTACATGTGTATTGGCCATCATTCGTGATCGCAACAGAATTGGCAGACGATAAAGTAGCATTCGTTCCATTTGACCATCTGTAACTGGGTGAGGGATTGGCATCAGCCTCACATCTTATAGTGGTTCCAAATAAAACTCTGTCTCCTTCGTTTGCTCCGTTTAAGGAACAACTGGGATTAAAGTCTAAAATAAAACAGTTCATTATTAGAAACAGGTACATAGACATAAAATATCGCATTTATTAATTCATCAATCGATGGTAAGTAGGCCTATGTTAATCCCATTAGGAACCAATAAATATGCACTGAAACAATTTAAATAACCCCCATTACAAGCAGAGAAGTCGATAGCTGAACACAGCTGGAGGACGAAAACCTGACCTAACCCGATTACATGCACTGCTTAATTACACTGAAAGGCGGAAAATTGCAAATAACTACAGACAATAATCAAGATTCACTCAGATATAATAATAATAATAATAATAATAATAATAATAATAATAATAATAATAATAATTTAGCTATTGCTGTCAAAGCTAAATCTTAACCAATAACGTCTATTTTGATAACTGTGATTGGCACAACTATATCCAAACGTAATAGTAGTCATGCAAAAGTTTTGAAAGTCTGAAATACTTGCAGTTGACAGTAATTGGCGAATTAAATGGTTGTACTGTATTCATGTAACCGGGATCATTGGTTGCTGTTGCTGCAGTCACTGTAAACGATGTCTTGCATTGGTAAACAGGAAAGGTTTTTGAAAATCCAACAGTCTGTGTAATGGTTGAAACTGCTGTAGTAAGAGTTCCAGTGGTAGTGATAACAGGAGAAGGACTTTGAACTGGAGGTGAGCTTCCATTTGACCACACCATATTGACGCCAACACTGGAGTTGTTTGCTGTATAACTGAATGAGCAGGACATCTGTACCGTTTGACCTTGGTACAGTGGTGAACTTACATTTGAAGTACACACTGGATCAGCATCTAAGAAAAACATTAGAAACTTTATTAGACTAAAATGAAAATGAAAGACAATGAGTTTTCTACTACGAAAATCTTTCCCCAGAATATATAGGAAAAGATAGGTTACAGCGAATTCAGATTAAATAATGGTATCATTGGTTATATTATACATGCAACAATATTATTGTTACAATAATATTAATACGAATGCACTGATTATAAGTGTAAGTGATGCACTCTTAAGATCATCTCATTCAGGATCTTGATTTAGTAGATTTGATTAGATCCCGTTCCAATTTTTATCGTCCCTCACACGAGATAATATTCTACATGTAGGCTGTGTATTGAAAATCGTTTGGCAGAACACAGCAGAACAATGTGAAGAAAATAAACTACATTGATCAAATGAATTGAAAGGCCAAGGTTTTGTCTCATAATGTTTTCGGAAAGCAAATATCAGTAAAGAAATTCTTGAATTCGAATAATAATTAGCAAATGACATATGGAACTAACTCACTGTATACAATCAGCTGAGCAGAAGCAGTTGCAGCAGCACCTTCGTTGCAGATGTAGGTTCCAGCCAAAGATTCATTCACTGTCTTTATTGTCAATGTGCTAGTAAGGCCTCCTGTATTAGATACATTATAAGTATCTCTGTAAGCAGCAAAGACTGAGTAGCCAGTAGCAATACCCTCTGGATCTGATTTACCAACTGCGAAAATATTCCAGCCAATGGCATCCAATCCATTGGGGGTCGATGTGCAGTCGAATGCAACTCTTGTAGCTCCTTTAGCGACTGCCTTATTCTGAGGCAAAGGATCTATCAGCCTACTGACTACATCTGCAATGCACAAAAACAAATACATCAGCAGTGTGTGATGGCCATGAGACACACGTTGAAAGACTGCATTAAAACTTTCTTTGGTATCGCACTGTGTATTGGTGCATTGTTAACCATTAAAACACCTGAACCAAATATACCCGGTTACATTGCATATAGTTACAAAGTAGGCATATTTGGCAGTTCAAAGGCTAACTTTGGTATAGAATGTGTAGTGGCCATTATAACTAACTTATGAAGCACTATAGGTCTGCATGGGATCAACTAAGATGTTTCACCCATTGTACGCAACCACTATCCCCCAAACCCTGAACAATCAAACTGGTGATGTGATGGCCATGAGACAACAGTTGACACACAAACATGAGACACACAAATTCATTTGCGAAATTTCACAAAATCTCCAATTTGTCGATATCGGGTACATAAAGACTATCTATCAATGCCGGCACTGATTATAAAATCAGACGCACAGATGTTTTTTTGTTAAGTAGGCCTACCTGATGTTGTGAAAAGAAAGTAACAAAATAAAACGATCCTCATCCTAATCAGCTCCGATGTCTTAGTCGATTTCGAATCAAGACGAGCGCAAAATGCTAGTTTTGTTCTTTAAATGAAATACAGCTTCAGATAATCTGTAAAAGAGAAACTTTCATGCATAAAATCCTGCCAATCTCAATGCTGAAATTACCCTTTAATATTTAGTTTTCTTCCTGTTCAAGCACTACGCTTAAAAGTACACTTTATGCATTGTTCAACCTACATTCGCTGATGGGCGTCATGGCCTATGCCTCTGTGAAGTTTGACAGGGCAGAGCCCACGGACGTCATGGCCTATGCCTCTGTGAAGTTTGACAGGGCAGAGCCCACGACCTTTTCAACGGCCTAGTTAGTAGTGACTTGTTTTCTGTGTTCGTGTAATTTTATTTGTTGGGCAGATTCTTTAAAAAATGTCATTAATTGTTTACAGAATGCCATCGGCTCATCATAGCAAACATCAACACGGTTATTGCTTAGTGTTCGTCAACACTTAGGCCCCTAATATTATTATGCCTATTTGAATAGCCTTAGGTAGTTACTTGGGATTATTTGATTTTGAAAGTACGAATTTATTCTCAGTCACTTTTGAAACAACAAATTTCCTTCTAAAATTACTGATTTCATTGTCAATCGAAGCCAACACACGCAAACTATTCCCTTCTTAACTTCGCTTTCGCCAACCATACATGATGCATGAACATGTATTGTTTCTTGAAAATAACTCGTTCATGATTTACACTTTAAAGGAATAATGTTAATAATTTCGCTCGTAAAGAAACTGCATGGGCAAATCTGTCGCAATCTCGATAATTAGGCCTAAAGAGGATAAATTTTCCGGTTTCAATAGTAACATAAAGTTAATTACGCTCTATTAGGGCATACACTTTACGCAACATTACATTAGCATTTATAATTTACTCGCATAGGCCTATGTGCCAGTAAGCCAGGATATCATTAGGTCTGTGTATAACATTGACGTCAATTGGATATTGGATATATGCTGTTTCAAATTGGAGGAACGTTATTAAACACTTGGACAAAACGTTTCTGCTAATCAGCTTTCTTGATATTTTTGTGCCATCTTCCGTGCGAACAAAGAATAATTCCTAGTCACTAAACCTGATTAGTTCTTTTATATTTGATATTTTATTCGATTTCAAGTCTGAACAATTTATTCCAGTCGATTCTTGGTTTGATTAAGAACGTTCAATCGCGGGTTTCTGGACAACTAACCAACAGCATGCTTTCTTGCCAATGGCGTAGCCACAGTGGCACCGGGGGGCAGGTCAGGCCCCCAAGTCGGGCTGGGACCGGCCGTGGGATTCGCTCAAAACCGCTGAGAATTATTTTTGGGGAGTAGGGAGCATTTTTGAAGAGTATATGCATGGTCTACTGTATGTGAATGTGCAAAGCAACTGCTTGACACTGTTGTACGACGAGCGAGCGACCCTATAGGCCTACTGATTAGCTTTAGGCCTATAGACCGTTTAAATGTAGAGATAGGCCCTATACGTTTTATTTAAACGAACTTTATAGGCCTATGCAGTACTGTACAGATTGTCTACACAGCAAAACGAAGAAGAACGAATCTGAGCTATTGTGGACATTGAGTAAGTAAGTAAGTGAGTGTCTAAACAATGTCCAACAGACACGACGAACTTTTCATTGCCCGTCGGAGACTTTTTACCCAAAAATGTCGACGCCCTCTTCCGCCCCTATTACGGAATCCTGGCCACGCCGCTGTCTCTTGCTGAATCAGACATTCGTAAATTTTCCTAATGCAAAACAATATGCAGTGTTACAAATGTTACGAATTCATTGTTGAGACCATGGTTATCTGGTCGAGAGGTTGCTGTATTCAGGTGTGTTTGTTGTAGCAGGATTGTCGTATTCCAAAGGAAAACGCAATCGACCGTATTCGTGTGGCTGTTCATCTGTTCTATCGGTTAGCGTTTCATAAGGTTCAACGTTCATCGCTGGATTTTCCACTTGTCCTGGAAGTTGCAGTGAAGTATAGATTTGTGCTCGTTGAGCTGAACTGCCTGTCAGTTTTTCGTAGGTTGTAGCATTTTCAAAGTTCGTTTGTACAGATGTTTGCCGTTGCGGTCCTTGTGCGGACGGGGATTCAGGCTTTTGTTTGTCCCCTAAAGGTACAGGTTAAAAAACGATAAATTAGAACACGGCGCCCCTAGTTGTTGCTCATGGCAAGAGGGACATTTGCCCTCTTGAAAATGCAAATACCAATATTTCACGTTAAAATTTGAAAACTTTGTTAAAATATTCAGAGGCGTAGCGACGGGGGAGGGGGATATCGGTATATATCCCCAAATCAGTCTACCTTAAAGTTTTTCGTGATTTATATGTGGCTATATGTGGTTATATGTATTTTATATGGTTCATAGTTAAGGTTTATACCACCTCCAAATATTTATACCCTCTCAAATCAAATTCCTGGCTACGCCCCTGAAAATATTAACAGTGTCCATTGTGTTAAAATGTGTTTTGCCTCTCCTGGAAACTTTTTTGTTGGCGCCCATAACATTGGCGTAGCCACGGGGGGAGGGGATAAGGCACCGGCGGGACGTCCTCCTATTCTGGCTTGGACAGGTCGTGAGATTTTTGCATACTCGTTGATAAATTTTTGTAGGGGCGGGGTGGGGCGGGGTAGGTAACATGGACGAAGAGAATAGGTTAATGTGCGACGAAGATTGGTGGTAATCCACGAATAGAACTCGTCTCAGATTATAGAGTTATGGAGAGAGAGAATGGCCGAGGAGGGCGACGAATTTATGGGACAGTGGTGAGTGGCTGGCCTATAGGTGCTGGACCTCAAGGGCGAAGAGAGATGCTGAAGTTCTAATGATCATTAAATGACAAATTGACGTCTTTCTTACCTGCGCGCTTCTTTCTGACGCAATAAAAAGTAACGATGATGAGTACAAGAACCGGAAGACCAATTCCAAGCACGACGCCGATTACAATGTTTGCGTTGTTTCCTGACGAAGCACCTGAAAATGAAAACATTCGTCGAAAAGTTATCAAAAAAGCAATATAATCGTCTTCTAGATCTGTTGTGTCGCGCAAAGTATATGTATAAAGTTAGCCCCGTACTCGAACGAGCATAGATCTCCGTGTACTATAGGCAAGCAGCGACGCAAGTACAGTAGGCCTACTGCTCAAAAAATTGTGAACACACGTGGATTTCGAAGCAAAACGAAGTTTAAGGCGGCTTGTTAAAACATTGCAATCACAACCAAGAACACCAATACTGTATGTTTTCGTTAGTGATACTATTCTACGATTGATGTACAGAAGGTTATAGATATGCAAAAATTCAGAAGAGTGATGAAACGAATTATATCCACATTTTCTTGTGTCCCTATCTTCATTGCATTAAACCGTACTAGAATAGTCAATATATTCTGCCCCAGTTTTATTCTAGAACGTTCGAAATGTACGAAAAAATGGTGAGCTACTGTAGCTAACCATTTTTCGTGACATTTTCGATATATATATATACACACAAAATATATACATATATGTATATATATATAGTCAGTATAGTCGGTATGTATTTTGTGACATTTCGATATATATATATATATATATATATATATATATATATATGTGTGTGCTTGATGTATGCATTGCCCCAGTTTTATTCTAGAGCGTTCGAAATGTCACGAAAATAGTAGCTCACCATTTTCAATGTGTTTTTTAAGATTGTCAAGGTTTTTATAGATTTACATCCCCTCAAAATCACATTATACTCCTCCCAATCAAATTGCTGGCTACGCCCCTGGTCATAGTCATTCATAGAATGAATGACAAAAACAATACTATGCATACCCGTAGACAATGTAGTTTCGGAGTTTGCATATGTGCTGCTGGTAGTTCTAGTAGTTGTAGTAGGAGTTCTTGTGGTCGCTACAACAAATAGAATACATACAAAGATAAACATATCCACTGATGTAATGGTCAGCGCTGTATATACGATGAAATGAAGCAAGAAATTATAGAGATTAAAGCAATTTCATGGCAACTACTGTCTACAGTTACTGTTAGCAAATGAAACTTGGACCTGATTTTTCATTCTAGCTGTTCATTAGCATATATATTAAACAGAACAGACCAAGAACTTGCACATGTTATTATTAACAAGGAATAACGTATTTTACAAGGAAGATCTTGTTTAAATAATGAAGGCATAGATTGTCTTAACTAGATCACATGAGTACAATACATTTACATGCAGGGGCCTATTCAAGAGAGTATTTCAAGTACGGTATATCAGAGATTGTCAACCGGTGGTACGCGTGCCTCTAGGGGCACGGGAGCTGCAGCCAGGGGTACGCGAACAAAAACAAGAATTTGTAAAAAAAATGCAGAGAAAAACGAACAAATAATGATACAAAGACAGGTGCTATCGCAGACATTTCTTTCGGTGGACAGAAAGTGAGAGATATTTCAATATAATATTCTCCAATGGCCATGCACTAGATTAGAGCGAATTCTCATCTCTCTAGTCAACACCAGTAAGATTCAGTATACTGGCTGACAATAGATGCTGTCAATGTAGCTCCTATACAGTAATTGAATTGCTCAGTAAATAATGTGATGAACTATCGCAAATGCCAATATTTTGCTTATATATGTTAAAAACCAACTTACTGTAAGTTGTGAGAATAATTGACACTGTGCATCTGCCAACAGCGTTGGAGGCTGTACAGGTGTATTGGCCATCATTCGTGATCGTAACAGATTTGGCAGACGATAAAGTAGCACCTGTTCCATTTGACCATCTGTACCTGGATGGGGGATTGGCATCAGCCTCACATCTTATAGTGGTTCCAAATAAAACTCTGTCTCCTTCTTTTGCTCCGTTTATGGAACAACTGGGATTAAAGTCTAAAATAAAACAGTTCATTATTAGAAACAGGCAGGGATATTTTTACACCCCCTAACACTCCCCTCATCTGAGACCGACACTCCCAATCCAGGGATATTTTTTGACACCCCCAATACCCCCGAATTTGAGACCCGACACCCACCCCCCAACACCCCCAAATCTGAAGCAGGGATGACCTTTTTGCTTGTCGGATTTTTTTGGAGACTCGATAAATGTTTTTTGCTTGTCAGACTTTTTCGGCAGAGACCCCCAAATTCCGACACCCCCAAATTTTCCCGACACCCCCAAATTCACAATCCTATAAATAACCTTGGAAACAAGTACATAGAAATCAATACATAATACCTATAATTGTTATTATTCGCGCAAAACCGCTGAGAATTATTTCTGGGGAGTAGGCAGCATTTTCGAAGAGGATATGTATAGGGCCTACGTGAATGTGCAAAGCAGACTGCTTGACACTGTTGAATGACGACAGATCGAGCTTACTGATTAACTTTATAGACCGTTTAAACGTCGAGATACGTTTTATTGAAACAAACTTTAGGCCTTTATACTGTACGGATTGTATACACATCAAAAGAATAGGAACGAATCTGGGTAATCAGAATCGTTAGATAGTGTATCATATTGAGTATAAGTAGACCTAATTGATTCTCAAAAATGTCCAACAGACACAGAAAACTTTTCTATAATACTGTAATTACATAATTATAAATAATACATCTTTTATTAATTCATCAATAATAATAATAATAATTGCTAAGTGTGTTGATATAATTAGTTACCAATGAATATACTGTACACTAATATAATTTAAGCAAACTCCATTACATGCACTGTCTAATGCACTGTCTAATTGCACGGAAAGGCGGTGAAATGCAAATATCTACAAGCAATAATCAAGACTGACACAATTATAATAAAATTAGCTATCGTTCTCCAAGCAAATATATTAATCAATAGCATGCATTTTGATAAATGCTATTGACACAACTACTGTATATCCAAACGTAATAATAGTCATGTAAAAGTTTTGAAAGTCTGAAATACTTGCAGTTGACAGTAACTGGCGAATTAAATGGTTGTGATGTGTCAGTGTAACCGGGATCATTGGTTGCAGTATTTCCAGTCACTGTGAACGACGTCTTGCATTGGTAAACAGGAAAAGAACTTGAATATCCAACGGTCTGTGTAATGGTCGAAACTGCTGTAGTACGACTTCCAGTGGTAGTGATAACAGGAGAAGAACTTTGAACTGGAGATGATGAGCTGCCATTTATAAATGACCACGTCATATTGACACCAACATTGGAGCTGTTTCCTGTATAACTGAATGAGCAGGACATCTGTACCGTCTGACCTTGGTACAGTGGTGAACTTACATTTGAAGTACACACTGGATCAGCATCTAAGATAAACATTAGAAAATTTATGTCATTAAAATAAAAATGAAAGACAATGAGTTTTCTATTACAGAAATCTTTCCCTGAATTTGTGTGTAAAATATAGGTTACAGCGAATTCAGATTGCATAATGGTACCATTGGTTATAATAATGCAACAATAATATTAATACAAATGCACTGATTGCAAGTGCAATAGATGCACTTTTAAGTTCATCTCATCCAGGACCTTGATTTAGTAGGTTTGATTAGATCTCACTCCAGCTTTTATCATCCCTCGAACAGTGTTAATTCTAGCCACCTAGACATTGAGGGGGAGTTTAACATGTTTGGGGGGGCAAAGTTTGTCTACTTTGACAAGCAAAAGAAGGCGATCCTTATGTTTTTTTAATTTTCCCTATCCAAAATATCTGACAAGCAAAAAAGATCATCCTTATATTTTTCACTCTCCAAATACCTGACAAGCAAAAAGAAAAATAGGTTAGCACTGTATTTTTCCCTTTCGAAATGCCTCACAAGCAAAAAACGTCATCCTTATATTTTTCCTTTTCCAAATGCAAAAAACCCCGTCATCAAATTTTGGGGAAAATTTCATCCCAAGCCAAAATATCAAAAACAATTTTGAGGAAAGTTCTAACTTTGGGGAATCCCCCCCCCAGAGAAGACCTAGAATAAAAACTGTCCCTAGGTGATATTCAACATGTAGGCTGTGTAATGTGTATATTGAAAATCGTTTAGCGGAACACAGCAATACAATGTAAAGAAATTTAAACAAGCAAATACTCGACAGGATCCTCGTCTGCAATGGTTCTCTCCCATACTCGGACAGTTCTTGGTTCTCGTGCCTTTTCAGTGACTGCCCCCAAACTCTGGAACTCATTGTCTCAACATGTGCGCATTGCAAATTCATTACAGATTTTTAGAACAAGATTAAAACGCCATCTTTTTGACCTGGCTTATCCGCCATAGAATGTCACCCCTTTTGTCCCGCCGGATACCCTGGATTTGACCTGGATCTTTATTTATTTGGATTTGGTGTGCCATCGGTTGATGCTCTTGTGCATTATGAAGTGGCGCTATAGAAGTCTAAGATTAGATTAGATTAGATTAGATTAGATTAGATTAGATTAGATTAGATTAGATTAGATTAGATTAGATTAGATTAGATTAGGCCTAGATTAGATTAGATTAGATTAGATTAGATTAGAAGAAAAGAAAATACATTGATCAAATGAATTGAAAGGCAAAGGTTTTGTTTCATAATATTTTTAAAGCAAATATCAGTAAAGAAATTATTGAATTTGAATAATAATTAGAAAATGACAGATGGAACTGACTCACTGTAAACAATTAGCTGAGCAGAAGCAGTTGGAGCAGCTTCGTTGCAGATGTAGGTTCCAGCCAAAGATTCATTCACTGTCTTTCTTATTGTCAATGTGCTAGTACGGTCTCCTGCATTAGATACGCTATAAGTACCTCGATACGCGGCAGCAACATTGCTGCCAACAGAAACAATGTTTGAGGTAGATCTGCCAACTGGGACAACACTCCAGCTGACAAAGCCCCAACCATTGTCCGATGAGCAGTTGAGTGCAACTCTTGTAGCTCCTTTAGCGACTGCTTTATTCTGTGGCCGGGGATCTACCAGTTCACTGAATACACCTGCAATGCAAAAAGACAAATACATCAATAGAGTGTGATGGCCATGAGACACACAATGAAAGACTGCATTTAAACTTTCTTTGGTATCGCACTGTGTACTGGTGCATTGTTAACCCTCAAAACTCCGGAGGTGGCAAGGGAGTGGGAGAGGTAGTACCTTTCACTGTACGAAAATACTGACACTGGTCCTCACCACTCCCATGGCAAAAAGATGCGCAATATAGAATCATTATTGGATCCGTAGCATCTCATTTTGTCAGGACCGTCCGTGCGTGACGAAGAGTTGCACCCTTTACGAGGTACCACTATTATTACCAAGACACGTCGGTTCTAGATTCTAGACTTGACTAATCGATAAAAAGTCCTAGGTATGGTCAGCAGCACTACCAAGTATTTTTGACACCAGCAATGTTCTGTCATAGACATTTAGGGGCATGGGTGCATCCAGGGACATATTAAGGCGGAGGCTGAGGGGGCTGAAGCCCCAGGCTCACCATGAAAAATAGACCCACCGTTTTTCAAGCGACGACCTTTTTTGCTTGACAAAGATCTTCAGTGAAGGCGGCGGGAAATTTTACAAGGAGCAATTTTCAAATAATGAAAGCGACGACTTTTTTTGCTTCTCAGCCTCAGGCCCACTCGGACCTTAATCCGGCCCTGGGTGCATCATCTTTAATGGCCTTAGAATTGCGAAATGCGAAATGGGAGTAAACCCAAACAGAAAATCCGACAGAAGGCAACGGCAAACCACTGCTGTAAGTGCCAAGAAAAACCATGGACGACATTTTACAAAAGAAAACTAACGGCGTAAAGGAGGACCTGAGGAAAACTCGGAGACTCTCGCCCGGTAGAGGATGTCGGTTATATTGCACAAAGTTGAAAAGTATTTGACAGTTTAAAGGTCAACTTTGGTATAGAATCAGTAGTGGCCTTGACAACTGGCTTAACTAAAACACTATAGGCCTACATGGGCTCAACTGACGAAGTTTCATCCATTGTGCGCAACCACTATATATCCCTCAAAAACTGAACAATCAAACTGGTATTTGATGAGCAGCCTAATACAGCATTTGCAGTTCCTCTCCGGACTGCTTTATTCTGTGGGAAAGAATTTTGTACAGCACCAAATGCAATTACAATGCAAAACAAGAGTTAGATCTACCAACCGAAGTAACACTGACAACTGCATCAGAAGTTTATGTTGTGTTCTCATAAAACGAAGCTTCAAAATTATATCAATCAAAATCCATGTACATAAACGCCTTATTTCAGAATACAAAAGTATAGGCTACATTCATAAAGCTCACTATCGGTCCACTATCAGTATTGGACACATCGCATTGCAGGAGCAAGGGTGCTGTATGACAAGCGAAAATTAGAAACATATATTGTCAATCCTAAGATTAGTGTATATTTAGTAGCGAGAGAAACCCATTAATTTTAACCAGTGGCGTAGCGAGGGGCAGAGGAGGCGAAACGCTCCAGGCGGCACTATATCCCTAGGGGCGGCATTTTCGAGATTTCCTATTTTTTAATTATTAGGGTTTTTTGCTTGTCAGACTTTTTTAGAGACTTGATTGGTAAGGTTTTTCCGGAAAATTTTGAAAAATTTCCGCCGCGAAAAGGCGGCACTTTTTATTTTCGCCCCAGGCGGCACTTTGCCTAGCTACGCCACTGATTTTAACAAACTCAAAAATGCGATTTCATTTGCTCCATAGTCCATATCTATGTGTTCCGCAGTCTTTTCATTTGCGAAATTTCACAAAATCTCCAAATTGTCGATATCGGATACATAAAGTCTATCAATGCCGGAATTGATTATAAAATCAGACGCACAGATGTTTTTTTGTTAAGTACCTGATGTTGTGAAAAGAAAATAACAAAATAAAACGATCCTCATCCTAATCAGTTCCGGTGTCTTAGTCGATTTCGAATCAAGACGAGCGCAAAATGCTAGTTTCGTTCTTTAAATGAAATACAGCTTCAGGTAACCTGTAAAAGAGAAACTTTCATGCATAAAATCCTGCCAATCTCAATGCTGAAATTACCCTTTAATATTTAGTTTTCTTCCTGTTCAAGCACTACGCTAAAAAGGTACACGTTATGCATTGTCCAACCAACAATCGCTGCTATGCGTCATGGCCTATGCCTCTGTGAAGTTTGACAGGGCAGAGCCCACGACCTTTTCAACAACCTATTTGTTAGTACAGACTTCATTTTCTGTGCTCGTGAGTCAAGCTTGAGTCATGACTTAGGCTTACTTGAGCCCTGCCTTACGCTGTTGCTACAGTTAGGCCGCAAACGTGCTTATTTGGGCATTCAGTGGGAAATACCCGGCTTATGTATTCCATTGCGATTAAATAACTCCTAATCAATTTGCAATTGATTGGGCCTATAGTAGTTCAGTAGATTGCAGAAATTTTCCAAATTTAAGAAACTGTGGAATTTTTGTATAAATAAATATAACTATGTTATTTATTAGGCCTAGCAGCAATTGTAATCTCTCTTCTGCTGCTGGTTCAGTTAAAGTAAAAACGATTATTTATGCATGAAAGCTAATCTTTCTAGGTTATTGAATGCGGAGAGTTATAGCCTACTTCAGTGGTTTTCATACAGGCTTACTTTAGCCTCTTAAACCACTTAAAATCACATTATTATTATTATTATTATTATTATTATTATTATTATTATTATTATTATTATTATTATTATTATTTATTTGGATGCGGTGAGTATTTGGACGCGGAGGGCATTTGGACGGGTGAGCATTCACAGTGGTTTTCACACAGGCTTACTTAGCCTCCTATACTACTTAAAATCACATTATTATTATTTTTTATTTTATTATTATTATTATTATTATTATTATTATTATTATTATTATTATTATTATTATTATTATGGCTAACGTCTTATTCAGAGTGCAAATTCCACATAAATAATTTGTTTTTATTAAAATTTACCAGACGCTGAGAAGAGAAGAGCAAAAAAGCGATTCCTTTGCCAGCCATCGTCGAAACACACTTCGATCTCAGATCCGTATTCGCTAAAACAAGAACCTCCTTCTTGAAATAATTCTTTCTTCTCAGTTAAATGTTCTTACATGTAATTAACCCCTTAACTGGGGATCCCGTATATGTCCGTCCATTTTACATTGAGTTACAGTTATGTACACGGTTAAGGGGTTAATTATTCTACCCTACTCTGTATTCACGAACGACATTTTCACTGCTTTACGCTATTATCCATTTATACCTGGATTTACTTCCTCGTTTAACTTAGCATACAGTCTGCGCGTATGCGTTGTGGTATTTGTGAATAAGACCACAGTGGGCCGAGTTTCTAATTATTTTTCTTTGCGTAATATAAACTAGTTAAATACAGTATGTTAATATGAAATCGTTAAAATATAAATTTCATTCACATGGCGGTTGTCACACTAGTACCCACTCTCCCTCCTACTGCGAGAGTGGGCCAGTGAAAGGAAGTCATTAAACTGTGAACAAAAAAAAAGTCCAACATCCGCCTACTAATACCTCACTTAATTTAGATCTACAAAGCAGGCGAAGTCAAACGGACAGCCTAGCTAATGCAATCTGGCAACCCGATTGAATCGCAAAACTTTTCTATGGTAGGCCCTATTAGGCCTATATCAGATAGTATCAGAAGCTGTGGCGGCTCCACATGGGCGACCCGGGGATACCCGTGCCCCCTATTGTATGCCTACTCCCCAGTGTGTGTCCACTACCTAGATCTGTTTAATAATTAGGCCTAGGCCTAATTGTAGGCACGACAAGACACAGCTGTTTAAAAGAAAAATCTCCCATGCAGATTGCGCCACCTGGCGAATGGCTACAAATCCAATCTTATGGCTGAATTGAATTTCTACTATACTGGGGAAATACGCTGTCTTTACAAATGATACCGTAATAATTTTAATTTGAAAAAAACAGGGTGCTTTATTGCGTGGACAGAAATGCATCCAAATACATCAGCTTTTATACAATGCCCCTATTAATCTAGAACATCAGTATTTAACTAAAAAAATTCTTTCTTATATGGGCCACTGACCGAATGAAGATTTGGCAATGGTAAATATTCGACAATATTCACTAAAATCTAAAACTGAAAAAGAAGTTGTTAGCATGCACTCAATTCGATTATACAATAGGCACTCAGGTGTATATATTGTGCTAGCTGCCTGTACTTTTTTTTCTGGCGCAGTGGTAGAACAGATTTGGAGATAAGTTTGTCTGATAAGTTTGTCTTCTGCACACCACAATTTACCGGTTCTAAAGATATACATTTGCCGTTGAGAAAGACCGCCTCCTTGCAGCGTTTAACACATTTCAAATATTCTTTTGAAGATTTTTTGTCGTGAATATCTATCGATATTCGCAAAGAAAGTAATGTCAAAATAGTCTTAGTAGTAAACGAGGCGAGAGACACAGACAGACAGACAGACAGACAGACAGACAGACAGACAGACAGACAGACAGACAGACAGACAGACAGACAGACAGTCAGAGAGCATTGAAGTCATGTTGCATGACATGCTTGAGCATTATTAGTCATCGCGCGAATATGCGAAAATTCGCTATTTTATTTTTGCAATGCATGAGCGGTTTCCGTAGGTCTACCAGAATCCAGACAGCCACAAGAGAATTGCTTCGTTTTATAAACAGCTTGCACACAAGAATACGTACTGCGTCATTTAATTGTGGCTAGGTGACACCCTTACCTTGAAATACACCGTTAGACGACTTATTACATACAGGCAGTCAAAAAGTAAGAGCGCAAGAAATATCTTTTGTGGAATATTTCCATTGGCGGCTCCAGTATTTGGCAAGTGGGGTGAGCCGTTGGGGTGGCAACTCCTAAGCATGGAGGAAGTCATTTGTTGATAGGTATGTAGTAAGTATAGGGTCCCAAGAGGGGGCACTATGAGGGTGGGCAGGCAATCACTAGCGGCACGCCCTCCCCCCTACTCCCGGGTCTTCCATGTGGAGCCGCCGCTGAATTTTCCCAGTTGAGGGCGAGTACAATGGCGCCTCCATTTCTATTCATTGGAGAACAGAGTTATAAAATCTCCTGGCAAAGAAATGGAATTCTATGTTTTCTAGTGGCCTTTCAAAGGAGGACAAATACAAAATACCATTATAAAGGTTGTTTGCAGTGACTCGCCCAACGTACGCTTAACGTTGAGTTTCTTAACCCTGTGAAGAAAGACTAAAATGCTGTGGATCGACAACTTTGGAGAAAAGCAGAATGAAAAGGATTTAATTGAGACGTGTACAAAATACTAAAAAAAATAGCGAAAGTGCCAAGAGAAAGCGGCTTTTAAAAAATAAAACACTATGATGGAACCCGGGGGCACAATATGAAACTGTTTAAGAAACGGGCGTGGAGATGCAAACAGCATTGTTTTACCGCAACAGTTGGTAGATACGCGTGGAAAGAATTGGACGAGATTAAGATATTAATGGCTACTATATATAGTGTAAATCATTTCAAAACGAACCTCAGTTCTGTAGGATACTACTGTAGATTGGATGGGCAAAACATAGCGGTTCTCACTACTCACACAGGGCACGCCCTTCTGAACCACTTTAAACCCTGTTATAGTATTATATGATAACTGGTCTATTGAGTAAAGAAGCTACTTTCTATTGCTTAGTTAGCATATCAATGGACAAAAAACAGTCGTCATTCTATAGTTCACACCTATGGGCACATTGGCATAAGTTAGGCCTACAGCATAACGCCCACTATAGATAGGCCTATATTGGTGCATGGGTCATTCATCTGTTTTCGCAGTTCGTAGGTTTTAACAATGTAGGATTTTCGATGTTTTTGACGACTAGAATCGCCCTCAATTGAATATATAGGCCTAACAAAGCCAGTATTGTGCTTTTGCTTTCGCAAACATGTTGCCTTGGCTGCCTCCTCTATAGTGGGCAATTTCTCTCTACAGTAACCTGAGAAATATTTCTAAACGACACCGTAGCTGATGTATATGAACTAGAAATATCACGAAGATTGCAATGCCACTGGAGGACCCTTTAAATTAAGCAATTTGACTAAATTCAACGTTTCTGGAAACGTTTGCAATAGATGATTTGCTCTTTAATGACGAAAAATTCCATTCGATAAAGACTGTTAAATATATATATAATAAATAAATATATATATATATATATATATATATATATACATACATACATATACCGTGCTATATATTATTATGTTGTAACTGTTTTATTAAGTAAAGAAGCTATTTTATTTTGATTAATTAGCATACCAATGGACAATATATAAATATAATTTAATCATATATATAGGCCTATATATAAGTAATATAACATATATATATATACGCATTTATTTATTTCGCACATCTTATGAACATTTGTAATTCGTTCTTGATTTTAGTTCTAGCTATGTTATAGCGTTTAATAAATTATCTAGGGAATATAATATAATAGAATATATAATATATAGGCCATTATACACATAATTATGGTATAAAATATACTCATAGCCAATATAATTAAAAGTTTAATGTCATTGTTGCTAATCTCATGATTCCAATTGGGTTAAGCACATACATATATAGGCACAACTTACATACACGCAGACTTTTACATTCTTATACAAACGTCAACAATGCAGTAAAGCCAACTGCATGCTAATGTTCCACTTGGTTGAGTTGCTTTTTAAGCCAATACTCCCATTTCTGGCCTGTCCTTTGGGTGTCAGTCAGTTTGAGCATTTCACAACAGAGACAACGATTTATAGCGAGCGGACTGTATACGTCATATAAGAACACCCCCTCCAATATTTTCGATAGCTGCACCTTTATCAGAAATTTTGAAGGCGTCTGCTTAATTAAACTCAAGAGCCTATTTACCCGTCACAGTTTCTTTCGAAAGGTAAGTACGGTGCATGATTCATTCTTCTATATTGCGCTACTGTATAGTAATCAAGGCATGGAGTTTCAAATATGCAGACATCAGTAAGTCGGACTCAGTCATGCAGTACAGTAAGTCATATTGCTTGAACCAGAGATGGCAATGTTCCTGGGTCGCCCAAAATGACCCGCGATCCGTGTCCCCCGACCCGTTTGACCCATCGAACGCTCGACCCATCGATTACTGTAACATTCGACCATATATTGACTCATTGCTATCTATGGTTGGAACCATATAGATGAGTTTCTTTGGTGTTCCATCAATATTTTGTACGAAATGCTGCGTACGAAAGATCGTCATGATAACGACGACAACGACAACGACGACAATGACGACACATCAAAAACTGTAGAAATCTGATTAATGACAAAATGAGAATCGCATTGCTAGATCTCAAAAATGACAAGTTTTCAGTTTGTATAAGATCGTTCAGTAAAAGGCAAATTTTCTCATTCCATTTTTTCACTTTGAAGCGAATGTTCGCCAGTCGAAAGCCACAATGACAGCTCTCAGAAAATATCTTCTTGTTCTTTGTCTTTCGTTGATGTTCAAAAGTGCACGTAAGTGTAATTTCTTTTCTTGGATATGCATCGACAGGTGAATAGTCTAGCTCTGTTTTCTTTTAAACATAATTTCCAATGTATATGCTAACAGATCTTGGAAAGTAAAGCAATATGCTGTACATATTTGCGTGACACCTGTAGCAAGGAATGCTCGTTAGAACAGCGTTAGCTAAAGCAGCACTATAGAGAAGAGACAGTTCATTCAAGGGATAGCGAACAGAGATGAAGCAAGAAAATTTCCGGGGGGAAGGGCAATTTCTCCCCGGAAACGGCCTAGATTAAACCCTGGGAGATAGCACGATCAAAGACAATACGTGAATAAATGATAAAAATAAAATAAATCTATAAATAAATCTTAAATAAATAACAAAATAAAATAAATAAATAAATCTTCTTCTCGAAGAGACCGTTCGTCGTAGATTTTTCTGCACCCCTATTCCAGAACCCTGGCTACGCCACTGCTATAGTTTCACCATCAACAGGGGCGTAGCGACGGGGATATATCGGTATATATATATATATACCCCCGAAAAAATTAGACTACCGTAAAATTTTAAACGTTTTTTAAGGTTTTCAAAATTTTTAGATTTATACCCCACTCCAATCGCATTATAGCCCAAATCAGTTCCTGGCTACGCCCCTGATTCTCGAATACGCTGGTTGAAATTTGCCGCTGCGTCCATATATATAGATTCCGTCGGCAAATGCCCGACGACGCTGCCGAACACGGTGCTGCGCGAGGGAGAGACGTTGACGCTGCCGCACCAGGCCGGCCAGAGGGTCGCCTGGTATATGGCCCCGCCGAACGCCTTCTTCGACATACTGAAGGTAGTCAGCAACGTCCTGGGCACGCTGCTTCCGGACTTCATCGGCGTCTGCGTTCTCGAAGACGCCGGTCTGACGATAGTCAGCGCCTCTGCCGACCCTGCGGGAAACGAGAAATATCCGTCGGCCGGACTGTACATGTTGCACTACGCGGACGAAAACTGCAACACCTCGGCCAAAGTGGCTGTCATCAGTAAGTGTCGGTTCACAAACGCTATCAGCTGAAGGCGGATTTTATTATTATTATTATTATTATTATTATTATTATTATTACCAAAACAAATTAGTTTTTTCCATCAACACCAGGTAGTAGTAGTAGTAGTAGTAGTAGTAGTAGTAGTAGTAGTAGTAGTAGTAGTAGTAGTATTTGGACAAGATTGCTACTATTGACTTTTAATAATTTATTATTATTAATTTATTATTATTATTTTATTATTATTATTATTATTACTACTACTACTACTACTACTACTACTACTACTACTACTACTACTACTACTACTACTACTACTACTACTAGTAGTAGTGACAGTCTAATGAGAGACTCTTGTTCAGAACAAGCGATAAATATCTTGAAAGTGAACTAAGAAGGGAAAGGAACAAGAGGACGAGAAAACTACGAAGAACTAGAAAGATTTGCCTAGGATCGGGAAAAGTGGTGAAAACTTGTGACTACCAGCCTTAGATTCGAAGATGGTGATGATGATGATGATGATGATGATGATGATGATGATGAACTTGTAGAAATTTCAATATATTGTGTTTCAAATTTATTCTAGAGCGCTCGAAATGCCACAAAATGGCGGGCCGTACGAAAGTACACTATAGGCAGTCTTTCAAAAATCAATTCTCTTTCAAATGGCTAGAAAGTCGATCGAAACCAATTTGTCTTGAGCTTCCATCTTCATTGAGTCAAATCGTCGTAGTCTGATGATGACGACGACGACGACGACGATGATGATGATGATTATTATTATTATTATTATTATTATTATTATTATTATTATTATTATGCATTATTATATACTAGGTGTTTACCCGTCAAAAATGATGATGGAAGATTATTATTAGTATTATTATTATTATTATTATTATTATTATGCATTTTTATATATTATTATGTATTGCATATAATGCAAATAGGAATCGTTTATTATAAACTTCTCTGGACGAGCCCTAATGAGTCCAGCTGTTTCTATTTTTTTTATTATTCTCTAGAAAGTGGACCGAACTGTTCGTGTGTTACATCGAATAAGGCCAAGTCTCGAGCGCTGACTTGCAGCGTCGAATACTCCGACACTCCGACCACTCGGATGTTCCCGATTTTCAACTGGCAAAGGGAAGGCCGGGACGTCCAGAAGCCCGACCGACCCTCGCCGAAGAGAATCAGCGAGAATCGCTACCTGTCGACGTCCGAGCTCAAAACCAAAGGCAATAACGGCCTGGGCACGCTGGACGAATGGACGTGCGTGCTCACCTTCAGCGCTCCGCCGGCCTCTTCTGCCGTCAACATGAACACCGATCCACCGGACTTCGTCGACAGCTGCAGCTTCAGCAAGAACCAGTGCGATTAGCGGATGTACACGCGATTAGCTTTGCAGTCCGGTGCTTATTCTGGCTATTTACAAGAAAGATTATGCGCACAAGAATAAGCAGCTGCTTGCTGTGCTGCTTTCCGGGGCGCTGTAGAAGCTTGCGAGATTTTACATTACATTACTTACTTACTTACTTACTTGACATTGGTGGGGGGGAGTTTGAAATGTTTGGGTGACAAGATTTGTCTCTCCACGCTTTTGGGGGAGGAGGAAAAATTTCCATCCCCAAGCCAACATATGCAATTTTGGGGGGGGGGGGGTGAATTCCCTCCCCCCAAAGAGGCCTAGAATAAACACGGTTTGCAGTCAATCGCCAGTTGCCTGTGACAGAATTTCCAGCTGTTATCTTAAATGCATTAACTTACTAAAATCCGAACGCTCTACAAGTCAGGGGCGTAGCGACGGGGGGTAGGGGGTATATCGGTATATATACCCCTCCCCAATCAGTCTATCTTAAAGTTTTTATGTGATTTATATGTGGTTATATGTAGTTTATATGGTTTATAGTTAAAGTTTTTAACCCCCGAAACATTTATACCCTCCCAAATCAAATTCCTGGCTACGCCCCTGCTACAAGTGAGATACTCGCGTTAATCTTCAGTTTTTGCATTTTAGTAAAACGATTTTATAAATGGACGGGATATTCAAAGAGCATTGGCTTCCAGAACAGAGGGGTCAACCGTCAACATCGTCTACTCTGGTCGAACTCCATCTGGCCAGATTAGGGACTTGGGGGGGATGGACCATGAGTTCCCCATTGGAGTCCCGGAACCCATGCAGACAAGAGGGTGTTTTTGAGTAGCGTTGGAGTAATTTCTAGGCACTGGAACAATTCTACAAAAACAACCTGTGGGCAATTTACCTCTCGGTAAAATTTTGGCGCATGTTTTTCTGGGAATCTTATGCCACTCCGTGCTCGAAAATGGGGCACTTGCCCCGTCCTCTTTCCCTAATACAGTCAATGACATTAGGCATTGGCGCTGGCATGTCCTGTAGTTATATTCCATTTGACCAGTATTATCTAATTCTAAGCAGCTTGATTAGTCCAGGTTTACGAAAGAAGTTGTCCTCATACTTAGAACTTACCACCGCAACGACACCCCCCACCCCTCCAACTTGCCAAATCCTGGAGCCGCCTCTGGGCCCAGCCATGTATCTGTCAACTTCCCTAATCTCTCAAAAAAGTGGGGGCTTGAGCCTAGCGCTCTAATAACATTTTACGCCGATGGATGAGTAAAATATCAACATGATAACTATGTGTAGGCTATATATAGGCCGATTTTTTTGGGGTTTGTGTGGTTTGGGTTGGGGATTTCCCCTATCTGGCCTGTATAAAACACTGGTGACAATCCAGTCACTTTTTGCCGAAGACATTAGAAAATATTTTTCTGATTCTAAATAATGCAAATATCAACACGATAGGCCATACAGCAGTAATTAGAAGGTAGCGGGTTCAAAAGGAAGAACTGGGAGTGAATCTTGGGCTTGAGCCCCCAAACAAAAAATCCTGCCCATGCCTGGCTACGCCTACGTCCCTGGTTCTATTGTATTTCAATCAGCCCTGTGCTCTTTTTACGGCCAGTTTGTCGTGTGCCTAATATTGCGCTCTCTGACGAATAAACACATTACCACTATTCTTATTCGGATTTAAATGGATGATTGAATAAATCAAATGAAGGAAATTATAATTTTTCCCGCAATTTAACAATAATTCTTATTTCATAAAATAATCGACTACTTGTTTTGTCGGCAAGACATTAAACTTTTAATATATCGTTTTATGGAAGCCATGTTTTTTTGTGCAAGCTTAGGACACCAGTATAATGTCTTCAAAAATATAACAAGAATTGTCGATTAAATCGGATCATTTACCTCACTTCTGGTACCAATTGTTGTAAATTTTTGATGTGAATATTCGTCAATATTCACAAAATTACTAACATCAAAAACAAATTAATTAGCGCGTATCAAATTATGCATGCACAAAAAAAATAATGGAAACAGAAACTGATTTGCCTCAAATTTACCCTCAGCGATTAAAATAAAGGGTTCGCTTAATTAAAAAGCCGAATATTTTAGTTTTAAAAAAACTGCACCGTTTAATTGAGAGTCTTTACATGCACAGGAATGCATAGCGTTATGGAATAAAGAGGGTGGTCGCAGTTGAGGCGGTCTAGAAGATTCATACGGCGGAATATCGATATAAAATCGATTGCGATTAGTGAAATACTGTATGCGGGTGGTGATATATCAAATCTATTGAATAAATTATGTCATTTAAAGGAATGAATAAATTGTCAAATGGGCGTCACTTTCCACACAGGAATGCATACCGTTATGCAATATACAGTACTGCTCAAAAATTGTGAATACACGTGGACTTCGAAGCAAAACGCAGTTTAAGGCTTGTTAAAACATTAAACATTGCAATCACAACCAAGAACACCAATACTTTATGTTTTCATTAATAGTGATACTATTCTACGATTGATGTACAGAAGGCTATAGATATGCAAAATTCAGAAGACTGTTGAAACGAATTTTATCCACATTTTCTTGTGTCCCCATCTTCATTGCATCAAACCGTACTAGAATAATCAGTATATTCGGTTTCAATTGTATTCTAGAGCGTTCTAAATGCCACGAAAAATGGTCAACTATTTTTGTATATCCATAGCCTTCTGTACATCAATCGTAGAATAGTATCATTAATGAAAAATACGTTTTGCTTCGAAATCCACGTGTGTTCACAATTTTTTTCAGCAGTACTGTAGAGGGTGGTCGCAGTTGAGGCGGTCTAGAAGATTCATACGGCGGAATATCGATATAAAATCGATTGGGATTGGTGAAAGACTGTATGCGAGTGGTAGTATATGCCTATCAACAAATGGCTGGCCCCATGCTTAGAAGTTGTCACCCCAACGCCCCCTCCCTTCCCCACTTGCCAAATCCTGGAGCCGCCACTTGGCTCAATATTACATGGAATTGGACGGCATTGGACACGGTTGCGGACTGGTCATTGCGTGGCAGGGCTGCAGAACAATGGCGCCCGCTGCCACGTTGAAACGAAACGTCAAATGGCCGACAGAAACGGTTTGGCTTGTAAGACACGTCACGAATCAAAATCGATGCGATGCAAACAGCTTCACGCAGCCTTTTGTCCCATTGTATTTCACCAACTGCAACAACCAACGGGCTATTATCAACAGCGCGACCAGCGAGGCGTTACTGTAGAATACGCGAGTAACGCTAACAGTATTACGATGATCAGTGTTTTATCCAGACTCCAGGCCTTTTTGGGGGAATTGAGGCTTTCGGGAGGGGCAGGGGAGAATCGACTTGGTTGGAAGGGGAAAAGACACAGATCAATGCAAAATTTGTGTAAGTGTTGGGATTTGGGGGGGAGGATTTTGAGGTTTTTGAAGGAGGGGGGGGGGAATCTCCCCTCCTAACAGGCATGTATAAAACACTGACGGTGATCAAAAGATCCAGCGATGCTAGCGATGTAGGCCTATTCAATTGTGCCGGTTAGATGAATTTTCCCAAGGCAGACAAGCAATCGATAATTGTCGCTTGTGGAATTGTTATTTGTTACCTGTTCTATGCTGGTGTGTGTGTGTGTGTGTCCAGCTTTATCACGATTCTATTCTTAGATTTTAGACGTTGGAGTCAGTTTTCGATGACATAAAACATTACGTCGCTAGGGCCCTTTATAATATACAAGTATTGTTGTTGTTGTTGTTGTTGTTGTTGCGTCATTCATAATGAGGCGTGTTAAAGTGGATTTTAAAAAACAACAAAATAGAGGTTTCACTGTCGGAACTTTTGAAAATAATTCCTCTGAGCGGAAAGAGTGCGAGCAGTTTCTCATCTTGAAGATCATCATTCAGATATGACACGCGACAGTCGCGGGAGGTCACTGACGACTACAATAATGATGATAACGACGATTCGGATTGTCTTTGTCGTTGTTCATATGATAAAGATTGGTGAGAAAATGTTTCGTGTTTTAAAAAAGATACCGGCTTCTTTAGAGCAATGCTTTCTCTAGAGCTGATTGACTTACATTGTTGGGATCTGTATGCCATATTCATTGAGTTTCTCTATTCATATTCTTTATTGTATTTTTAATACTGCCACCATCAGAGTTTTTTAGGGTCAATTGGGGGTGTTGGTATTTTCTGGGGTGCCCTAAAAAAAGTCTGTCTGGAGGAAATAAAGTTGAGGGGGTGTTACTTCTCATTGGGGTGTTCAGCACTTGAAGGAACATAGTAGAAGACATACATACCATTTTTAAATTAGGCAAATGTTGGGGTGTCGTCTTTTCAAATTGGGGGTGTGAATCTTTGGGGATTAAAAATCATCCTGGCTGGGAAGTTGCTTTTTGTTTAGCTCACCAGCTTCAGCAATGAAGGAAGAATGATGAAGATGGAATCGAAAGAAACGAGGCCAAGTAGTCTTTTCATTGATTTGATTCATTGATCTTTCGATTAATTTTATTTAATTTTATTTTGAATTTTCAGCTTCACCGGAAGTCAACGTTGCTCGCAGCAAAAACGTGTACCTGTCAGTTAAGGTATATCCGAATTCTGAACTTGGAAATCAAGCTGTAGACGGAAACCCAACCACCAAAGCCTCGACCGACCAGACCCAACCCATGTGGATGGCGATCGACCTGGAAAAGAAGTACCAGGTCACACAGGTGACCATGATGAGTCCAAGCGATGCCACGAGTGGTGAGCTATAGTTGTCATGGTCAAGCCGCATGCTAATTTTTAATTTTTAATTTTTTAATATTTTTAAAATTAATTTTTCAACTTTTTGGTTGACCAATTTACGGGATAAATATCCTCTAGGTCAACCTTTTTCTCATTAAAATAAAATTTCAATAAACAATTTATGTCAATGAATTTAGTTAAGTGTTAATTGTTAGTAAGTTTCTTCTTCTTTGCTTCGGGATTGATCGCTGCGATTTATCCAAAACCGGTGAGCTTTAAAAGTTGCGGTGGAACGGGGGGGGAGGGGCGAGGGGTATCAGATTCGGAGGGACCGATCGTGAGATTCATCCAAAACCGGTGAGCAGTTGGGGATGTTTTGGGGGTGTGACCATTTTAGATCGAAGAGAACGCACCAGAGACTAGGCTTGAAAGTGTTTTAGACTACGACCTTTTTGCTCCTGCAGGAATTCTGGCTACGCCACTGCTTGAAGTGAACGGCAATTACTATAAATGACTCTCTGTAAGAGGTCTTTCAATGCTATTATTATTATTATTATTATTATTATTATTATTATTATTATTATTATTATTATTATATGTATTTTGAAGTTGACGTTTGCTTCTGTTATTTTTCAATAGCCACGTGTCAGAATGCCTTTACAATTGGACTGTCAAACACTAAACCAGCCACGTTTCCGACTCCTTCTCCTTATCCTTCTGAGTACACCTGCGGCATCTACGGTGGAATGCCCCTGTCGACTTCCGAGAAGGTCAACATCACATGTCCACCCAACGCTCCCATGTACCAATATGTCATATACCAGGTGTTTGTTCCATCGCCCTGTTATGCCAGCGTCATGGAACTGGAAGTATACACGGTTGGACAGAGAAGTAGGATCTCTTCATCGTTGTTTGCATCACCATCATCATCATCATCGCCATCATCATCATCATCATCATCATCATCATCATCATCATCATCAATCAATCAATCAACTTCTATAGCGCCACTATCATAATGCCCAGGGCATCAGCCGATGGCGCACCAAATCCAAATAGCATTAGAGCCAGGCCAGGCCAAGCCATCATCGTCGTCGTCATCATCATCATCATCATCATCACCATCGATATTATCATCATCATCACCAGAATCATCGCCATTATCATCATCATCATCGTCGTCGTCGTCATTCGTCATCATCATCATCATCACCATCGATATTATCATCATCATCATCATCATCATCACCACCAGAATCATCGCCATTATCATCATCACCATCGTCGTCGTCGACTCTTATCGTGATCTTTGTCAGAGATCGAAATCGTTGCATACTGCAGATTCGCGCTTTGCTGTTATAGACGCAAGTGTGTATTATACAACGGAAGCGGAAACTACATAACAAATTATAGTAACACTGCTGCTGGTCTATGTACGCTGGATCAGTGGCGCAGTCAAGGTTTCGGAATAGGTTGGGGGGGGCACATTGAAATTTTAGAGTGAAAAATATTATGAGCAGAGACAGAAAAAAACGTCGTCAATGAGTCGTATAGGTATATCGGCTCAGGTTCGTCATTCTACACATGCCCCCTAAAAAAATTCCTAAACGTTTTGCGCAGATTCCACGACTGATCCTATCCAGAATAGGGGACGGCCTCTCCGGCCCTCTCCCAACCCTCACCCCCGCCCATGTGGTATGTGGAACTGTTGAGCTAAACGACTATTTGATCCTATTCGGAAAGTTTTTCCCTCATTATAAACTATCCGTTTCTCTATATGACTGCATCTCGTACACAGAGATGTCCATTAGAAACCCAACCCGTCAAATCTCCAACAACTCAACCCATGCCGGCAGATTTGGTTAGGCTACTTAGCCGAAACCAAGCCACTGCAATACAGTACATTTTCTAAAATCGTGACTTATTTTCTGACCCGACCCAACCCAACCTATGGGTGGGTGAACCCAACCCCTCTCCCGTGCATGGACATCTCTGCATGATATCGTATATTCTTCGTTTGTTTTCAGTTTCCACGTACGACGCCAGGAAAGGCGAGCGCCTGACGAATAGCCTGGCGCCGGGCGGTTCGGTCTCGAACGTTCTCCGGAAGGAGTGCATGGCCCAGTGTCAGAACCTGATCGGTAAGTGCGACTCCTTCAACTACCGCGCGAGCGACTCCAGCTGCGAACTCAACACCCATCCCGATCCGCCCGGTCCGGACAGCTCGAAGGTCACCAGCGACTCCAGCTGGGACTGGTGGATGCCAGTCTACAAGATATCCAAGCTCTAACCCGGTGGCGGTCGTAGCCAGCGGTGCAGCCAGGAGTTTGATTGGGAGGTGGGGGGGGGTAAAAAATCTTAACCAGTCGTTGCTATTTCAAAAATCAAAACATATATTAATGTCTAAAAATGTGAACAAAACGACTACTAACACATGAAAAACTTTAAGGTAGGTTGATTTTGGGGCATAAATATATACCGGTATAAACCTATACCTCCCCGTCGCTACGCCCACGGTCGTAGCCCGTAGTATTCTAGCTGGGCAGTGGCGGTGGATGCCCGAGGAGGCCAACGTAAATTTAGATGCCCCCCATATGGTGGATGCATATGGCAGCCCCCCTGCACGCCACTGGGGCTGCCAAGAGGCCGGTCGTGGCATTTGTTAACCGTTAAGAAATAATATTTTTCGGGGGGGTTACTATGATCGAAGAGAATGCGTGAAAGTTAAAAGTGCTTGACACGACTACCTAGTTTGTCTGTCAAGATGCTTTCGTCTGAACATATTGACGTGCCCCCCCCTATATCGGGAAACCTGGCGACGCCGCTGGCTCTAACAATGGAAACGAATACTACCCACGTGTTTTTTCTCTGAGTTGCTTTCATATTTTAAAAAATCAATACGACGGTTTCTGTTTCAGAAAACGAGCTGTTTGTAATATGATTTGTTATATTGAAGAAGATTTCAATAATTAATTATAATAATTACTTGTGCACGCATTTGCCATTTGCAAACTTTACTTAGGCGTTGAAACGTTTGAATAGGCGTGGAATAAAGCTCTCGTTAACACTATGCTGTGTTTTGGTTTTATTGATCATGTCGCCTTTCTTCTGTAACGTAGGGTCAACCCTATTAGCTATACTTACTTACCCGACTGACTAAAATCTCTGAGCTGCTGTCATAAAGGTTAAGTCTAGATCTAAAAAATAATTTTAAAATCTCACCACCCCTCCCGCGTCCCGTGCCTCCTCTTCTAATGGCGACGACGGTAAAACTCATATTGTTGCTGGGTTTATTACATATTTGGCGCTCTATTTGAAGTCTGAAGGAATGTTAGACTGGAAACATGGCTCCTGGCGTGTTCCCCCACCCATTGCAGTGTCGTTATTAATGCCATCAGCAGATGCTTCAGAGACAACCGCCTCGCTATCGCAACGATTTATATATATATATATATATATATATATATATATATATATATATATATATCAACAAGACATTGATCTAATCAGTTCATCGTTAAACAGGTTTCGTGTCTAGAGAAAGTTTTTAGATTAATGGCGTAAGCCACCTGCGTTTTAGCTGCTCGGCTTTAAAGATTTCAACAAGGTTTTCATTAAAGATGAAATTTTCAAAGATGAAATTTCACTACGAAATCGACGTTACATTGTACGACGAGGAGCCACATCTGCTGGGCGGCTTACTTGTGTGGTTGTAACAAAAATTTATTCAGACGAGATTCCGGTCTAATCGTCGATCTAGGCCTCGTTGCCAGTGTTTATTCTAGCCACCTTGACATTGGAGGGATTTTGAAATGTTTGGGGGGACAAGGTCTGAGTCTCCACACATTGCGGGGGGAAATTTTCATCCCCAGCCAACAAATAATTTTTTGGGGAGTGGGGAATTTTAAAACTTTGGGGGGGGAATTCTCCCAAGAGAAGGCCTAGAATAAACACTGCCTCGTTGCCAATAACGCCTTGATGGAGCCGCCGTTTACGTCGAAGAATTCTGATTGCCGCGTAAAATAACGTTAATGGACAGGAAGAACAGGTGTCGTCGAGCTGTCATCTCCAATCGTTTATCCTCTCACTATAACTGACTTATGATATTAAACTCGTCGTTATTGTCGTTATTATTATTATTATTATTATTATTATTATTATTATTATTATTATTATTATTATTATTCTGCACTGCAGACACTTTGCGTTCATCGGCAACCATTCGAGATAATCACGTAGACTATCGATAGCTAATAAAATAGCAAATCTACTTGTCGCCGCGTCATACCGAGTCGAGAATCTGCTCGAGGATTATCTGGGTGAGTGAGATTTTCACTGTTGCTTTCAAATGCATGAACAAACTCGTCGTGCTATTGTCAGCGTTGTTTGTTTTGACACTCAACTCGCCTGGTGGGGTTTTGTAAGGATATTTAACTCAAGAAAACAAACGAAAACACTATTTATAGGCGAAAACAAACCAAGATGTGTGATTTTATAGACCGAACATCGACTTCCGTGTCTGCTACAGTATGTTCCAATTTATTATAGGCAACAAAGCAGTACGTGTTAGTACAGCAAGCCACCGAAGCGATGTTCTTGATTATACAGTACATGTAATATGAGGCGATTCTGTGTAAAAGCTGGACATAAGACCCGTCGACATGAGATTCCAAAAATACAGACTATTGAAAATTGCTTGTTAAAAATATAGGCGCCTAGTTAAAATACTGGGATAATTAAGTCTTGTTAATTATTAATAACGAATGAAACTCTGTTATATTACAAAAACAATACAATCTCTATTTTTGCGTGATCATGACGAGCATGTTGTTAAACATGGGATTTGCATGGGGGCCTATTCGTGATAGATAAAACCCTGATTTATGTAGGCTTCATCTAACTGTATTCTAACAAGAAAAATTATCTTTATTCCTTCTCCAGTTGATCTGCTTTGAAGAGAAAGAACGTCACAAAAACGACGCAATGGCTGTTCTCATCATCCGTAAATATCTGCTTGTGCTTTTCCTCTCTTCGATGTGTCAATGTAAGCATCTTTCTTGCTTTGCGCAACTATCGTTAGATCTACAGGACTATACAGTACTGCTAAAAAATTGTGAACACACGTGGATTTCGAAACAAAACGTATTTTTTCTACTGTATTTTTTTCATTAATGATACTATTCTACGATTGATGTACAGAAAGATATATATATATATATATATATATATATATATATATATATATATATGCAAAAATAGTTGACCAATTTTCGTGGCATTTCGAACGCTCTAGAATACAATTGAGACCGAATATACTGATTATTCTAGTACGGGTTGATGCAATGAAGATGGGGACACAAGAAGATGTGGATAAAATTCGTTTCAACAGTCTTCTGAATTTTGCATATCTATAGCCTTCTGTACATCAATCGTAGAATAGTATAACTAATGAAAACATACAGTATTGGTGTTCTTGGTTGTGATTGCAATGTTTTAACAAGCCGTAAACTTCGTTTTGCTTCGAAATCCACGTGTGTTCACAATTTTTTTAGCAGTACTGTAAAATACGTTTGCACTGCAGTTATAAATGCATGCCAGACCTTGAAATGCGTTGCTGAAAAGTGTTTATATAGCAGCGCTTCTTTTAATTAATAGTCTCTATTATGAAACCAATTATCAACAGTCTAATGTAATTTTGATAGATTTTTCTCTATACGTTAATAGATATTTCTAAATTCTAACCAGTTCAAGGATGGACAAAACGTTTGCGTATTTTCACGTGATTTGGAACTGTTTTCAGCTTGTTATATGTCAGGCTACAGTGTATATATGAAAACTAATAGGGCGAGGTATACACCATTCTCTTGCGTGTTTATTCCTCTTTCTAATTATCCGTGCAAAAATATAGAGAATTCGGGAGAGGTCCACTCTCAGGTTTAATACAGACCCCTCCAAAAAATCTAATAATTTTTGAAAGCTCTGAAACTAAAGTTTTGATAGAATCCTATCTTTTGTGAGCGGCAAAGATGTAGGGAAATATACTTGGAACAAAACAATTCCGACATTCTAAAAATCGGATCACATTTGGCATAGATATAGCTTTTTTAAACCTGGTACCCTTGGTCGGATAAAAGTTGTATCGACAAGTCGTCTCGCGGACAGAGCTTGCATTTATTCCAGGAGAAATGTGGCCAAAAACAGTCCAGACCTGAACTCTGGGGGCTACAAAGTTTGGGTAAAAATGCAGGAACGGGTCTACGAAACCAGAGTTTGCAACGTCAGCGAACTGAAGCAGCGATTGGTCACCGTCTGGAACGATCTGAGACAAAGCGTCGTCGATGGAGAGTTTGATGAATGGCACAAATGTCTGGAACACCTGCCCACTCTGCTCTCAGGAACCAGGATTTTCTGGAGCAAAAGTGTCCAGATTTCATCGAGAAAGATGACTGGCCACCCAACTCCCCAGATATCAATCCACTTGACTTCCACGTCTGGGGAATCATGCTCGACAGATGTCAAAAGTATCAGCCAAAGCCGCAGAACATCGCGGAGTTGAAGACGGTGCTGAAGAATATCTGGGAGAGTTTGCCTGAAGACCAGATCAAGAAGTCGATAATGTCAGTGAAGAAGCGCTTGTCGGCACGTGTGAAGGCTAAGGGTGCATGAGCATTTTGAGCACCTGCTCCCGCAACAAATCATCTTAAAACCCCTTTAAAACGGCCCTTTTCAGGACCCCAAAATACAAATATTTTTTCACTTTATTATGACGTTATATTCCGTTGTCAATTTCAAAATTTGGGTCTCTTTCGTTTTTTGGCCATATTTCAGCAAACACTAAAGATATCAGCATGAAATTTGGCAATTACATCAGAAACATTCCCAGGTATATGGTCTATAAGATCTATTGAAATCCCTACACACGCGGCCGCGATATTAAATATCATAAAGGTGATACTAAAAGGCGCTGCAATCATTTTTTTCTTACCATGTTATACCACTTAGTTAAGGGTATTCAGTCTTGAGTTTAAATGTTTATACAACCATTATGTTGATTATTATGATCACGTTACACTGCTTAATGTTAACGGTAAGTGTGTGTATGAAGTTGGAAAAATAAATGATGTTTACAATTCAATTCAATTTTGCTTGAAATTTGTCCCTTCTTTAGATTCCATCGGCCAGTGTATACCAACAGACCTGAGAAATGTTGTTATAAGAGAGGGAGAAATCATCAAATTTTCACAGCCGCTCAATCGAAATATCACTTGGAGAATCATTTCCACGAGCAACTTAAACAGAACTTTAACGAAAGTTGTCATGTCCGGGGAAAGTCTGCAGCCCCCTTTCGTCGGATCGCTGTTGGCAGAACCGTCAGGTTTGACGGTAATAGTTGCTTCGTCAACTCCTATGGGACCTTACGGATTCATCACAGCCGGTCTCTACGACATAATGGACACCGGAGATGTCACTTGCAGCTCAACGGGGAAATTTATTGTCATCAGTACGCAAGTGAAAATTCAATTAATCTTACGACGTTTCAATGGGTCACGGGCAGAGAAATGCGGATCGGGATAGATCCCCAGGCGGATTCAGATCCGCAAGAATTTAATGGATCCGCGGACCTGGGCGGACCCAAGTATCAAATAACCGGCGGACGAGGATTATCCGCTGACCCTGACAACTGGCAACACAGAGTGTCACGCACGCACACACACACACACACACACACACAAATACCTACACGGTGTGCATTGCTATTTGCTGCCTTCTCAAATTACTTTCCTGAATTGTTTTTCTATGGTATGATTTCCGTTGATCAAAGCGGTAATTATCGCTTTGATCAACAGAAGCGCTGAGTTAGGTGGTTAATATCAGAGACCAGACTCACTCAGGGGAGACAACTTCAGACAGCGAGTCCAAGGACCAGACAACCCACATCGTCTGTGCCTGTGCCTGCCGAATAGGTGTGTTTTTTTGTACACGTCATTAATAGATATATGACACCCAACACTATGACAACGCTGCTGGTAATTTGAAAAGGAAACCGCCCATAATACCCCTCCGTGCCTCCACCGCATTCTCAGATGCGTTTAAACGCCATAAAAGTCTATTTGCTTCGAGATTTCAACAGAGCTCCTTAGATCTGATAAATGCCAATAAAAATTAAAATTATTTCGAAGTGTAAACTTAATAATACTAATACCAATATTAATACTAATACTAATAATACTACTACTACTACTACTAGTAGTAGTAGTACTACTAGCTACTAGTAGCAGTAGCAGTAGCAGTAGTAGTAGTAGTAGGAGCAGTAGTAGTAGTACTACTACTACTACTACTACTAGCAGTAGCAGTAGCAGCTAGCACCAGCAGTAGCAGCAGTAGCAGCAGCAGCAGCAGCAGCAGCAATGGCAGTAGCAGCAGTAGTAGTAGTAGTAGCAGCAGCAGCAGTAGCAGCAGCAGCAGCAGTAGTAGCAGTAGTAGTAGTAGTAGTAGTAGTAGTAGTAGCAGTAGTAGTAGTAATAATAATAATAATAATATAATATGTAGACTTCCATTTCATGTACAATTTTAACTTTTACAGTAAAATATCAAATTTAAGCATCAAAATGAAGTGTCATCAGTAGTATTCCACACTACTGCATGGAATTCTATCGATTTCACCGACATATCCTACTCCCCGTTTCCTGACCAAGTCCTCAACCGCGACAACCCCTTATTTTGTCATTATATTGATCATATAATGTACGCTTTGTGGAGAATTCCATCTGCTCTACAATTTTATCTTTTACAGTAAAACATCAACTTTAGGCATCAAAGTTAAGTGTCATCAGTAGTATTGCACAATACTGCTTGAAAATAAATCGATTTCTCCAACATATCCTACTCCCCTTTTACTCACGAAGTCCTCAACAGCCACAACCCCCTTATTTTGACATTATATTGATCATCTAATGCAGCGCTTCTCAACCTTTATAGTCCCGCAACCCTTTTAATTCAATTACCCATGATGTGGCGACCCCCAACAGTTAAATTATTTTCGTTCACAATGTAAACTGCTAAAAATAATAATGCTACAATAAAAATGTTTGAAATCGTTATTATTTAATTGTCTCCATGTCTATCCTCGAATGACAATTATAGTAAAACAACTAGCACGTCGTAACTACCACTGAGGACATTTTATACATTAGCAAGAAAAGAGACAACCCCATTTTTCTGATGGTCTCGTGCGACCCCTTGCAAATCGTCATTCGACCCCCGTGGGGATCGCGACCCACAGGTTGAGAACCGCTGATCTAATGCACAGGCTGTGTAGAATTCCATCTGCTGTACAATTGTATCTTTTCCATTAAAAGGTCGAATTTAAGCAACAAAATGAAGTGTCATCAGTAGTATTCCGCGCTACTGCATGGAATTCTATCGATTTCACCCACATGTCCTACTCCCCGTTTCCTCACCAAGACCTCAACCGCGACAACCCCTTTATTTTGCCTGCCTTGAAAAATTCCTCTTGGAGAATAATTAGACAGTGCATTGACTCCGCTATAGAAAATCAAATATGCACAAACATCACAAACCAAACAACATTTAAAGTAATATTTTGATAATTGAAATGGCACATGTATTATGAGCTGATTCACTTAGACAGCTGTACTCAATGTGATAAATATGTGCCTGCAATGTTTGTTTCCAGTAGGCCTATAACAAGACCAGAATAAAGACCAAGAAATGCCTAAACTAAAAGCAGTACCATAGACAACTCTTCAAAGACCATTGTTTTTGATAACCAAAACTAAAATTTAATTTTCTAAATAATTCTGCCTTGCCTCTAGGCCTCTCAGAAAGAACATATTTTGGTTCACTCTTGTTGCGACTGCAAACTTTATTAACCCCTTAACCGTGTATTTAACTGTAACTCAATGTAAAATGGACGGATATATCCGGGATCCCCAGTTAAGGGGTTAATGCCATTCTACACGAGACTTGTAAATGACATCTTGTTGGCAGAGCTCTCTAGAGCAATACGCTGCATCATACGTGGTTAATAATATAATATAGATAATATAATATAACAAGGTTTAAAGTGGTTCAGTAGGGACTGCCCTGTGTGAGAACCACTGTTGTTCCCGTCCAATCTAATATTATTAGGTTATTACTAAGGTTATACCTTATCATTGGCTTTGTCAGTTGTGTGCCAGCTTGAGTTGACAGAGATTGACAAGAACAGAAGCATCAAGTGAGTGTCACCAGTGTCAAGATGTTGACGGAAACAACGGCAAGGACTACCACAATAATAGCAGCCTGCGTTTCACTTTCATTACCTGAAAAATAACAGAAACACGTCAATCAATTAATGAATGTGGCGTCGTAATAGTTGGACGTTCCCCACGCGCTATCTTTCTAATTTCCTCTCGAAATTTCTTAACTTTCTATAAAAGAGTGACGCCCAGCTTTTCTTAGTGACGCAAAAATGTTGAAATCAGGAACTATTAGTAGTAATAGAAGTAGTAGTAGTAGTAGTAGTAGTAGTAGTAGTAGTAGTAGTAGTAGTAGTAGTAGTAGTAGTAGTAGTAGGAGTAGTAGCAGTAGCAGCAGCAGTAGTGGTGCAGTGGTGGCAGCAGCAGTGGCAGCAGCAGCAGCAGCAACAGTGGTGGTGGTGCAGCAGCAGCAGTGGCAGGTGGTGGCAGTGGTGCAGCAGGTGCAGGTGCAGCAGCAGCACCAGCAGCAGTGGTGGTGGCAGCAGCAGTGGTGGTGGTGGTGGCAGTGGTGGTGGCAGCAGTGGTGGTGCAGCAGGTGGTGGTGGTGGTGGTGGTGGTGGTGGTGGCAGCAGTGGTGCAGCAGCAGCAGCAGTGGTGGCAGTGGTGGTGGTGGTGGTGCAGTGGTGCAGTGGTGGTGGTGGTGGTGGTGGTGGTGCAGTGGTGGCAGCAGCAGTGGTGGCAGCAGTGGTGGTGGTGGTGGTGGTGGTGGCAGCAGTGGTGGCAGTGGTGGTGGTGGTGGTGGTGGTGGTGGTGGTGGTGGTGGTGGTGGTGGTGGTGGTGGTGGTGGTGGGTGGTGGTGGTGGTGGTGGTGGTGGTGGTGGTGGTGGTGGTGGTGGTGGTGGCAGTGGTGGTGGTGGTGGTGTGCAGCAGCAGCAGTGGTGGTGCAGTGGCAGCAGTGCAGCAGCAGTGCAGCAGGCAGCAGTGCAGTGGTGCAGCAGCAGCAGCAGCAGCAGCAGCAGCAGCAGTGGTGGTGGCAGCAGCAGCAGTGGCAGCAGCAGCAGCAGCAGCAGCAGCAGCAGCAGCACAGCAGCAGCAGCAGCACAGCAGCAGCAGCAGCAGCAGCAGCAGCAGCAGCAGCAGAGCAGCAGCAGTAGCAGCAGCAGTAGTAGTAGTAGTAGTAGTAGTAGTAGTAGTAGTGGTGGTGGTGGTGGTGGTGGTGGTGATGTTGGTGGTGGTGGTAGTGGTGGTGGTAACAGCAGCAGCAGCAATAGTAGTAGACAGTTTTGAGCATTGCATTTCGTTTTCTAGAGAACGGACCAAGATGTCAATGCAGACCCTCTGCGCCGAATAAACCAATTCAGTACTTCTGCGCCATCACTTTCGGCGACAGTTTGGACGCCGCAATGAACACGACTTTTAACTGGTTATCGGCCGAAGGCAATAACGTGACGGAGACAAGAGCTCCGACCAGAATGACCAAACACTTATCGAGAACGGTTTCTCAATTTGTCTTCAAGCCGGGCTCGACCCATTTTGTCCCGAAGACATGCAATGTGACTTTCACGGCGCCGCCCCGCGGGAAATTTCCCAACATCGCCCAAGATCCGCCGGACTTCAACGAAGCCTGCAATTTTGACCGACTTAATTGCAAGTAGGCAGAAGAAGATTTGTTTGCCGCCACTCGTCAGGTGTGGTCAATCAGCCCTTGAGGCTCAGAATGGGTAATGGGTTGCTGTTTAGAGAAGATTACCAGATATTATCTGCTGCGTTGTAATATTCGTATGCCATCATTACCAATAATTGTCTTAGCTCTCTAGTAGCTTTTGTTGCTACCGTTTCGGTAAAAGGCTTTCATCCTGCAATATATATGTATATATATATATATACATATATATTACTAGAACTTATAAAAACTTACAAACATAAGGTGTCGGGGCCATTTTTAACGTGCAGCGACTCACAATAATGTGCAGTGATAAACTGAAAATGTGCGGTGGTAGAATGACAATTTTCTGTTCTTTGGGCTGCGATCAATTTTCAGCACGACCTTATGTCCACAAATTTTCTGAGTTAACTGCAGTAATAAATTTATATACAGGTATATATATATATATATATATATATATATATATATATATATATATAAAGAATTGTGACAAAGGATATCGATGCATGCTGGAGTGGATGTTCGACACTACGGCAAAAACAAGTATTCAATCCTGAGTATAAAAGCTTAAGGTAGAGAGGAGTGGCGATGCTGGAGTATATTCTTAAGTAATCGTAAGACTCACCTATTCACCATCGGGTACATTTTATTGTAAAGCGCTCTTGTCTTTGGCCATTTTTGCCATGCTTACTGCGCTATAGAAGTCGTCTAGCTAATAATAATAATAATAATAATAATAATAATAATAATAATAATAATAATAATAATAATAATAATAATAATAATAATAATAATAATACATGTCTTTGGAAGAACCGGAAGAGGAAGATATATAATGGAACATGTCGCTTCGCTCGCGGTGCAGGATAATACTAAAACCCAATCATTGAATTCATGCTGAACAACGTTTCAATGATGTACATACGCCAAGAGCTCTGCGCCACGTAATATAGGCCTATGTACGTTAAAATCACGCAATGACCATTTGTGACTCTGTACGTATTTTATGTACGTTTATATACGTTATCCTATACGAACAATTGTTACCAATAGCAACGTCGTCGCACGCCCACCCCTCTGACGCTGCAATGACTCGACTAAATAAACTACGAACAATTGTTACCAATAGCAACGTCGTCTTCGAACATCGCCCACCAACGCATCGCGACGTTGTTTTTAGTCAACCAATCAGAACGTTGAAGGTCAGACATACAGAATAACGATTTTAATATGATAGATATTATATATATATATTCCAATGCTGGAGAGAAGGTTCAATTGCTTTATTGTTTTAAACAACTTAGTAACAGTAAATAAGCTAATGACGCCATGCATGAAGCAGGACAACGCACTCCACCGCTGCGCCCTTCGAATCAGATCAATATGACCGCGTGCTTTATGAATGTATATTGCTACGTTGTGTTCTTCTGACATTAAAGTGCTTTAGTATTAAAACAACGTGTCGTTAACGGTCTTGATAATGTAAACGTCTACATGTGCGCACATCAAAATGCTTGGGGCGTCTTAGCAATATCGTAGCGTGTGAAATTTCCGCAGTCACCTGAGGGTATATAAACTTCATGGGCCCACTCCCACCCAATCGCATATTATGCAGTACTGTTTTAAATGGCTTGTCATAACAGGACGTTTAAAAGATTGCATCAAGCTGGTTTGATTAATGGTCAAGGAACTCGAGCAGAAATGCCGCGGCTGTATAACTAATGGGCTCCCCACGACTACAATTTCCTTGGCCCTATATTCTCTATAGTCGAGTAGAAAGTGTTGCCTTCAGGGCGTCAGATACACTCAGTGGCGGCTCTAGGATTTGGCAAGTGGGGGGGGGGCGTTGGGGTGGCAACTTCTAATCATGGGGTGGCCAAACATTTGTTTTTAATGTATGTAGCATTAAGTATAGGGTCCCAACTGGGGGGCCACTGGGGGGCCAGGCACTCAATAGGGGGGCACGGGCCCCCTGGCCCCTCCGGTGGAGCCGCCACTGGATACACTGTACCTCCCTCTACGGCGAAGCCTCTCTCTATACTATTAACGCTGTTAGAGATTGTAAAGACAAGCATTGACGTTGGAATATTCCAGCCTTAAAATTTTCGATCTTCATTAGCTCTCTGCCTGCTGAAAAAATTCGATTTCTACGGGCGGTTGCCTTAGACCGGGGGCTGAGCCTTCCTCCCATCCCCTTATCGAACACTCATCAATAAACGCTAATCAAAGCATGATCAGTAGGTAAAAAGAGGTAAAGGTAGTCACGTACTCGAACGAGCGTAGGGTTTCCGGCGCTGATCTCCGGTACTAGACAAGCAGCGACGCAGGTGGCTTACGCCATTAATCTATAGAGTAGGTTGCCATTACTTTCTCTAGACCTACGTTTTACCTTCGCAGCTCGACTCTGCTACCAAATTATCGACGCCTAAACGATGAACGGCTTGGTTGGCCGCCGGCACCACGATTAGGTCCCGGGATGGCCACCCATCCAAGTACTAACCGCGCTCGACGTTGCTTAACTTCGGTGTTCTGACGAGAACCGGTCGCACAACCCATGGGTTAACCCAACCCATGGACGTCTCTGAGTGTAACGTCTATTCAGTCAGAGACGAATGTTAGATGCATTGGGTTTGGTATAGATGATTTTTATAGGCCTAATTAATGGGCGAAACTTTCATTAGTCATCGACTGGCAGTTTTCGTCTTCTAACACGTCATTCGGATACACGATTATTTTCTCGGGTATACCGTTAAGCGTGTGGCTTGCGTTACGCACGACTGAGTATGGCAAAGAATTCTGTCAGGCGTTGACGATGTTAACTCCCTTTTTCTTGCCCGCCTAAGATGTATCGACTTGTACACTTCACGAGTGCTATAGGGGTTCTTTCTATCGGGCGAGTCCAGCGTAGGAATTTCAACGCCTAAGCAAAGACAGCGCCTTTGACTACTGTATCCGAAGTTTGAAATAAGACGTCTTCTTCGAGCTTTAACTGAATTACCTATCGCGATTTCTTTCGGTGTTCGAGAGGTTAGTTACGTTAACGATTCATGCTTCTTGTCGATTAATAAAAGACAACGATTTTAATTATAACAAATTACAAAAATCATATGATCAGAGAGTCTCGGATTATTTGAAACAAACAATATTCACTCGCTATTAGGCTACCTATACAGGGTGGAGAATAAACCCGGACTACAGTACTGCTCATAAAATTATGAACACACGTGGATTTCGAAGCAAAACGAAGTTTAAGGCTTGTTAAAACATTGCAATCACAACCAAGAACACCAATACTGTATGTTTTCATTAGTGATACTATTCTACGATTGATGTACAGAAGGCTATAGATATGCAAAATTCAGAAGACTGTTGAAACGAATTTCATCCACATTTTCTTGTGTCCCCATCTTCATTGCATCACACCGTACTAGAATAAGCAGTATATTCGGTCTCAATTGTATTCTAGAGCGTTCTAAATGCCACGAAAAATGGTCAACTATTTCTGTATATCTATAGCCTTCTGTACATCAATCGTAGAATAGTATCATTAATGAAAAAATACAGTAGAAAAAATACGTTTTGCTTCGAAATCCACGTGTGTTCACAATTTCTTGAGGAGTACTGTAGTATGAAATCGCTTGAAGTGCTCTAATTCGAACCATGTAGATCGAAATAGAGAATGATATTATTGATTATTCTTGCATTGGTTAAAGCAATGAAGAAGGAACAAGAGGAAAATGTGGATTTCGTCGGAGAATTTCTTCAAATCGATTAGAATTTTACATATCTAGAACCTTTATACCTTCCATTCAACAGACCTTCAATAGGCTTCTCTCACACAGCGAATTAATTATAAAACTTGCTTTGTTGTCTATAAAACCTGTTGTATAATGAACCAGATATCTTAATACGCGGCTCTTCTCTCGATCGTTTTACAGTACTGCTCAAAAATTGTGAACACACATAGATTTCGAAGCAAAACGAAGTTTAAGGCTTGTTAAAACATTGCAATCACAACCATGAACACCAATACTGTATGTTTTCGTTAATAATGAAACTATTTTACGATTGATGTACAGAAGGCTATAGATATGCAACATTCAGAAGACTGTTGAAACGAATTTTATCCACATTTTCTTGTGTCCCCATCTTCATTGCATCAAACCGTACTAGAAAAGTCAATATATTCTGGCCCAGTTTTATTCTAGAGCATTCGAAATGTCACGAAAAATTGCGAGCTACTATTTTCGTGACATTTCGAACGCTCTATAATAAAACTGATTTCTAATGTGATATGAGGCGATTCTCTGTACAAGTTAGTAGTTGCAGATAAGGCCCATGTATACAAGGTCCCGATGGAAATAGTATATTGAGGGCTGTTAATTTAAAATGCGAGCGTATGAAATACTGGGAAACTGAGCCCTGGTATTAATTAGACTACGCATGAAACTCTGATGGAGTTCAAAGACAGAGCAATTTATATTTTGCGTCGATAGACAAAACAGGTTTTATCTAACAAGAGAAATTATCTTTATTCCTCCTCCAGTTGATCTGCTTTGAAGAGAAAGAACGTCTCAAAAACGACGCAATGGCTGTTCTCATCATTCGTAAATATCTGCTTGCGCTTTTCCTCTCATCGATGTGTCAATGTAAGCATCTTTCTTTCTTTCTCTACGTTTTACGTAACTATCGTTAGATACAGTGGCGTAGCCAAGAGATTGTTTTAGGGATTAACCCCCACTTGTTTGCCGACCCAAAAAGACGTGTAAAAAGGAGGTGATGTCAGGTGACGACTTTTTTGCTTGTCTGCATCTGCAAAAGAAAATTACAAGTGGATGATCTTTTTTCGCTAGACAAGATTTTCCGAAGTTGGTTACGGTCAAAACCAACCCCCTTCCGAAAATCCTGGCTACGCCACTGGTTAAATATATACAGTGTAGGGGCGTCCATAAAGTACGTCACTCTCGAGTAGGAGGGGTGTATGAAAGTGTGACATTTTGTGACAGTGGATAGGGGCAATGACCAGCGTGACGCCACACTTACAGTATAAATAGAGTCTTAAATATAACTGTTGAGTAGACGCTCATCGTCTTTGATACGGATGCGTCTATAAATAAACGAATTAAAGAAAGAACTGTTGAGTATGTACCGACCCGAAATGTCTCTTAATATTGCTTTGATTTTCATTTGACACAGCTGAACGAATTTATTCAGTTTGATTTGACCACTCAAATAATCTGTTGCTTCAAAATCGTCCTTCCTTTCTTTAGATTCCACTGGCCAGTGCCAAACGAACCTGACAAACATGGTCTTAAGAGAGGGCGACGCCCTGAAATTCTCGCATCCGATCAACCGAAATTGCAACTGGACGTTGATTCCCGCCAACAGTTTCTTTAACATGGTGCAAGTGGCCGCCAGCTGCGAGAAGGGAGTTTCTCCCGCTTTCAACGGATCGCTTTCGGCGGATCCGTCCGGTCTGACGATAGCCAACGCTTCCACCTCTCCGGCGAAGAATAAGACGTGGAGCGCAGCCGGACTGTACATGATGCTCGACAAGGACGCCAAATGCAACGTCACGGCAAAAGTGCTTATCATCAGTACGTCGTTGTAATGCAAATGATTCTAAAACTTGACTAGATCTGTTTCCCGTATATGGGCGCGGTCCATTTGGACAAATTCAGGCCATTGTTGGTTGATGGGCCATTGGCCGAATGGGTCACAGGTCAACATTTCAATGAACCACGGGCCATTTGGATCGACCCTCTCTGGGGGCGACAAAATGGAATCGATCGTTACCCACGGACATTTTCTAAACCATTTTAACGCCATACGGTTTATTTATTTCGGTATTTCGACAGAATTTCTAAGTACTAACATCTATAAACCACGTATGGATGGGCAGAGCAAATACTACAGGGTGGCGCAAAAACCGGACTAGTCACATTAGGTTTGGCATTTTATATAGTCCAGGTTTTTGCGCCGCCCTGTAGGTAGGTCATTTTACTGCAATAAAGTTTCAAACCCTATTTTTGATGATTAGGTCAAATAGGAGAAGGCACACGTCATCTTTGTTTTTGCTGATTTCTGCTCTCATTTTTGCACTAGTGTTTTCTCGCTGCTGCTACTTTGGTAGTCTTTTTATGAACTACTTCATTATCATAGTGAACAATGCGATGGAATACTGACCTTACTGACCTTTGAATTAAGCAGCTTTTACAGTTTATAAATGTTCTATAGTCTTTATTAGGGCTTACTTTTGTTGGTATAGTATGACCAATCGCCTATTGTAAATTGTTGACATCTTCAGTAGTTGTAATAATAATAATAATAATAATAATAATAATAATAATAATAATAATAATAATAATAATTGTAATAGTACTAGCAGTAATAGTAGGTTAGTAGTAGTAGTAGTAGTAGTAGTAGTAGTAGTAGTAGTAGTAATAGGAGTAGTAGTAGCAGTAGTAGTAGTAGTAGGCCTAGGAGTAGCAGCAATAGTAGCAGTGGTGGTGATGGTGGTAGTAGTAGTAGTAGTTTGTTGTTGTTGTTGCTGCTGTTGTATACAGTTTTGAGTATTGTATTTCGTTTCCTAGAGAGCGGACCAACATGTCAGTGCAACGTCACTACGAAGAACGCACCAGCAGATTACAGCTGCAGTATCACTTACGCCGACTCACCTGTAAGTGCCATGCACGCTCAGTTCACCTGGAGTTCGGCCGGCGGCAAGGATGAGTTGAAGGACGTGCCGTGGGCGAATAAAATCAACAGACTCGAATACCAACCGAAGTCCTTATTTCCAAACAAAAATAGAGGCAGAGGCAGAGGCAAGGGCAAGGGCGTGGTCAGCTGGACTCCGAAGACATGTGTGGTGACCTTCCTGGCTCCGGCCCACGGACCTTTTCGCAGCATGGCCGGAAATACGCCGACCTTCATCGGCAGCTGCAGTTTCGACTCGCTGAAGTGCAACTAGGCAGCATAGGATTCGCTTTCTGGCCACTCGCTATAGGCGGCCAAACAAGACTTGATGTCCCGTCCCGGTGGGTATTGGGTTAGAACAGATTTCCGCATGTTTACTGCGTTGTAACTCATACACCTAAAATGTAGTCTCACATCTCGCGTATTTTTCTAGCTGCTGTATCGGTAAATGGATTTCAGATTCTGTAGGGTGGCGCAAAAAACCGGAATAGTCACATTTAAGTTTGCATTTAATATATGGTCCGGTTTTTTGCGCCACCCTGTTTATGTGTGCATGTTGCTTTTTGAATAAAACTTTGGAAACGTTGCTATTTCTGCTTTGCATCATTTGAAATGAGAGAGAGAGAGAGGAGGGACGGAGGGAGGGAGAGAGAGAGAGAGGCCAATACTGGAAGATGGTTCAATTGTTTTATTATTTTAAACGGCTCAGTTAAATAATCCAATGACACCATGAAACAGTGACAGGGATTTCGAACCCTCCTCACTACAAAATACAAATATCTCCTCAATACAAAATGTAAATCTCAGTACAAAATACAACTGATTTTCTGTTTCACTTGACGGAAATTCATCTACAATTGACGCAACAACAATGTATTGCGTGTTGACGACATCCTAACATCAGAAATTTTCAAAGCGTCTTCAGGGTAAATACAGTTCTGCTCAAAAAATTGTGAACACACGTGAATTTCGAAGCAAAGCGAAGTTTAAGGCTTGTTAAAACATTGCAATCACAACCAAGAACACCAATACTGTATGTTTTCATTAGTGATACTATTCTACTATTAGCTATACTTACTTACCCGACTGTCTAAAACCTTTGAGCTGCTGTCATAAAGGTTAAGTCTAGAACTAAAAAATAATTTTTAAAATCTCGCACCACCCCTCCCGTGCAGTGGCGGCTCGATTTCAAGTGGGGGCCGTTGGGGGGCTCTTCTAATGGGGCGACCATTTGTTGACAGTAAGGGTCCCAACTGGGGGCATTGGGGCTGGCTCTTTTATTATATCTTGGAGCCGCCACTGCTCCCGTGCCTCCTCTTCTTGGCGACGACTAAAACTCATTGTTGCTGGTTTTATTATATCTTTGGCGCTCTATTTGGTACAAAGGAATGTTAGACTAGAAACATGGCTCTGGCGTGTTAATGCCATCAGTACGTGTCGATGCTTCGGAAACAACCGCCTCGTTGTCGAAACGATTAATATATATATATATATATATATATATATATATCAACAAGACATTGACAGTTGGTTAAACAGGTTTCGCGGTTTAATAGATTTTTAGCTGGGCAAAGATTTCTACTAGATTTTTGAGGATGAAATTTCACTATGAAAAATCGACGTTACATTGTACGACGAGGAGGTACATCTGCTGGGCTTAGGGGCTTATGGGCTTACTTGTGTGGTTGTAACAAAAAAATTCTTCAGACGAGATTCCGATCTGATCGTCGTTCTAGGCCTCGTTGCCAGTGTTTATTCTAGCCACCTTGACATTTGGGGATTTTGAAATGTTTGGGGGGACAAGGTCTGAGTCTCCACACTTTGCGGGGGGAAATTTTCATCCCCCAGCCAACATATAAATTTTGTTGGGGAGAGAGTGGGGAATTTAAAAATTAATTAATTTTAAAATTTTAAATTCCCCCGTTCTCCCCCCATGGAATAAACACTGCCTCGTTGCCAATAACGCCTTGATGGAGCCGCCGTTTACGTCGAAGAATTCTGATTGCCGCGTAAAATAACGTTAATGGACCGGAAGAACAGGTGTCGTCGAGCTGTCATCTCCAATCGTTTATCCTCTCACTATAATCGACTTATTATTAAACTCGCGTGTCGTTATTATTATTATTATTATTATTATTATTATTATTATTATTATTATTCTGCACTGCAGACACTTTGCGTTCATCGGCAACCATTCGAGATAATCACGTAGATTATCGATAGCTAATAAAATAGCAAATCTACTTGTCGCCGCGTCATACCGAGTCGAGAATCTGCTCGAGGATTACCTGGGTGAGTGAGATTTTGACTGTTGCTTTCAAATGCATGAACAAACTCATCGTGCTATTGTCAGCGTTGTTTGTTTTGACACTCAACTCGCCTGATGGGGTTTTGTAAGAATATTTAACTCAAGAACAACTATTTACAGGCGAAAACAAACCAAGATGTGTGATTTTATAGACCGAACATCGACTTTCGTGTCTGCTACAGTATGTTCCAATTTATTATAGGCAACAAAGCAGTACGTGTTAGTACAGCAAGCCACCGAAGCGATGTTCTTGATTATAACATGAGACTATTCTGTGTAGAAGCTGGACATAAGACCCGTCGACATGAAATTCCAAAAATACAGAATATTGAAAATTGGTTATTGAAAATATAGGCGCCTAGTTAAAATACTGGGATAATTAAGTCCTGTTAATTATTAATAACCAATGAAACTCTGTTATATTACAAAAACAATACAATCTCTATTTTTCCGTGGTCATGACGAGAGCATGTTAAACATAAGATTTGCATAGGGGCCTAATTCTTGATAGATAAAAACCTGTTTTAAATTAGTTTTATCTAACAAGAAAAATTATCATTATTCCTCCTCGAGTCGATCTGCTTTGAAGAGAAAGAACGCCACAAAAACGACGCAATGGAGGTTTTCATCATTCGTAAATATCTGCTTGCGCTTTTCCTCTATTCGATGTGTCAACGTAAGCATCTTTCTTGCTTTGCGTAACTATTTCGGTTTTGCTAGGTGGAGGTGATACACGTTAAGGGCGTTGTGAATAATATTTACATGACATTGTCCCCCATTCATGCCTGAATCAAATAATGAAAACAGTTGGAAAATTGGTTCACCTTTGCCAAAGTTATGGACAAATATGCAGCGGCGTGTTTTTTTATTGGCTCACAGTGTATATGTATATAAGCATGTTATTTTGATATAAAACAACATCTTTATAGTTTCAAAATTCTGATCTTCGCTCCTGACCAATGACTCGAGGATGGCAACGGATCATTTGGGTCACGGGTCAAAGGTTCAATGGGTCAAGGGTCATTCCGACTGACCCATTGCCACCTCTGCGTTGACTCACTTCAAAATATTGATCGAGCATCGGTTGTCTATTTTTTCACATATTTTTTTTTTGATACTTGAGATGGTAACTATCAGTTCTTCATTGAAATTGTTTCTCTCACATCGCTATTCGCTCAAATGTTGCTTGTTATTTATAAATCGCTGTAATAGTTAGAATAATGTTACAGTGCAAATCTCACTGCTATTGTGTTGGAAGGTAGGTTTATTACAGGGAATTTACTCTTATCGCCTCCCTCTCAATTTAGTCTCTCTCTCTCTCTCTCTCTCTCTCTCTCTCTCTCTCTCTCTCTCTCTCTCTGTTCATATTGATTACAGACTGTTCACTGTGCATATTGAACTGGCCGACAAACCACCTTGGCTATAGCTATTTCAAGAAAGATTAAGCGCATAAGAATAAACACAGCTACTGCTGTATTGCTTTCCGGGGCGCTGTATAAGTTTACGAGATTTTACTTTACTTTAGTTTACTGAGTGATTAAAGGTAAAGTTGCACCTGTATGTTCAATGCCCGTTGTATCCAGTGCTGATCATCGGTTTCTTTGCCATCCACCGAGAGGCAACTGAGCGTTATGTACAAAGAGATTATGTTCTGTTATAAATTATCATTGCATGAATGTTGTAATCTTGGATTTTCTTTGATTCTGAATTCACACACAAAAAAACTGATCTGATTCGATTTTTTCAACATATTTTGTAGCTCAAGACTGTTTAATGGATGCCTGTTAAAATTTATTTATATTCTTTCTATACTTAAAGGCGCTGCAATCATTTTTTTCTTACCATGTAATACCACTTAGTTAAGGGTATTCAGTCTTGAGTCTAAATGTTTATACAACCATTATGTCGATTATTATGATCATGTTACACTTCTTAATGAAGTTAATGTTAACGGTAAGTGTGTGTATGAAGTTGGAAAAATAAATGATGTTTTCAATAATTATTCAATTCAATTGTGCTTGAAATTTGTCCCTTCTTTAGATTCCATCGGCCAGTGTATACCAACAGACCTGAGAAATGTTGTTCTAAGAGAGGGAGAAATCATCAAATTTTCACAGCCGATCGATCGAAATATCACATGGAGAATCATTTCCACGAGCAGCTTTTATAGCGATTGGACAAAGGTTGTCATGTCCGGGGAACGTCTGCAGCCCCCTTTCGTCGGATCGCTGTTGGCAGAACCGTCAGGCCTGACGGTAATAGTTGCTTCGGCAACTCCTATGGGACCTTACGGATTCACCACAGCCGGAGTCTACGACATAAGAGACACAGAAGATGTCAACTGCAGCTCAACGGGGAAATTGGTTGTCATGAGTACGTCAGTGATAGCTCGATTAATCTTACGACTTAACAACGCTGTAGGTTCGTTCCCGTAACGATGGTCGATTTTGACAAACTAAGGCAGCTTTGAGTGAGACGACGGTCAACGTTTCAATGGGTCACGGGCAGAGATATGCGGATCGCGGATAGACCCGCAGGCGAATTCAGATCCGCAAGGATTTAATGGATCCGCGGACCTGGGCGGACCCAAGTATCAAATAACCGGCGGACGAATTATCCGCGGACCCTGACAACTGGAAACACACAGTGTCACGCACGCACGCACACACACAAATACCTACACGGTGTGCATTGCTATTTACTGCCTTCTCAAATTATTTCCCTGATTTGTTTTTCTATGGTATGATTTCCGTTGATCAAAGCGGTAATTAGGTGGTAAATATCAGAGACCAGACTCACTCAGGGGAGACAACTTCAGACGACAAGTCCAAAGACCAGACAACCCACATCGTCTGTGAATGTGCCTGCCAAATGGGTGTATTTTCAGTACACGTCATTAATAGATATATGACACCCAACACTATGACAACGCTGATGGTAATTTGAAAAGGACACCGCCCATAATACCCCTCCGGACCTCCGTCGCATTCTCAGATGCGTTTAAACGCCATAAAAGTCTATTTGCTTCAAGATTTCAACAGAGTTCCTTAGATCTGATAAATGCCAATGACAAATTAAAGTTAATACGAAGTGCAAAACTTAATAATACTAATACTAATACTAATAACTACTACTACTACTACTACTACTACTACTACTACTACTAGTAGTAGTAGTAGTAGTAATAATACTACTCAATACACGTAGTGTGTACTACTACTACTACTACCTAGTAGTAGTACAGTAGTACTAGTAGCAGCAGCAGTAGTACTACAGTACTACAGCAGTAGTAGTAGTAGTAGTAGTAGTAGCAGCAGTAGTAGTAGCAGCAGTAGCAGTAGCAGTAGTAGTAGCAGCAGTAGCAGTAGTAGCAGTAGCAGTAGCAGTAGTAGCAGTAGCAGCAGCAGTAGTAGCAGTAGTAGCAGTAGCAGCAGCAGCAGCAGCAGCAGTAGTAGTAGTAGTAGTAGTAGCAGCAGCAGTAGCAGCAGCAGTAGCAGTTGTATAGTAGACAGTTTTGAACATTGTATTTCGTTTTCTAGAGAACGGACCAACATGTCGATGCAACGCCTCTACGAAGACAACACCAGTTGTTTACTTCTGCACCATCACTTACAGCGACAGTTCGGAAGCCTTAATGTACGTGCGGTTTACCTGGACATCGGCCGACGGCAAACGTAACGTGACGGATGTACCAATTCCGACGAAAGTGTCCAAAACCTTAACGAGAGCGCGTTCTCAATATACCGTCAGGAAGGCCAGAGCAGTTTCGTCCAATTTTATCCCGAAGACATGCAATGTGACTTTCACGGCGCCGTCCCGCGCGGAAAATTTACCAACATCGCCAGAGATCCGCCGGATTTCAACGAAGCCTGCAATTTTGACCTACTTAATTGCACGTAGGCAGAAGAAGATTTGTTTGCCGCCACTCGTCAGGTGTGGTCAATCAGCCCTTGAGGCTCAGAATGGGTAATGGGTTGTTGTTTAGAGAGAGATTACTAGATAATATCTGCTGCGTTGTAATATTCGTATGCCATCATTACCAATAATTGTCTTAGCTCTCTAGTAGTTTTTGTTGCTACCGTTTCGGTAAAAGGCTTTCATCCTGCAATATATATGTATATATATACATATATATTACTAGAACTTATAAAAACTTACAAACATAAGGTGTCGGGGCCATTTTTAACGTGCAGCGACTCACAACAATGTGCAGTGATAAACTGAAAATGTGCGGTGGTAGAATGACAATTTTCTGTTCTTTGGGCAGCGATAAATTTTCAGCACGACCTTATGTCCACAAATTTTCTGAGTTAAGTGCAGTAATAAATTTTTATATATATATATATATATATATATATATATATATATATATATATAAAGAATTGTGACAAAGGATATCGATGCATGCTGGAGTGGATGTTCGACACTACGTCAAAAAACGAGTATTCAATCCTGAGTATAAAAGCTTAAGGTAGAGAGGAGTGGCGATGCTGGAGTATAATCTTAAGTAATCGTAAGACTCACCTATTCACCATCGGGTACATTTAGTAAAGCGCTCTTGTCTTTGGCCATTTGTGCCATGCTTACTGCGCTATAGAAGTCGTCTAGCTAATAATAATAATAATAATAATAATAATAATAATAATAATAATAATAATAATAATAATAATAATAATAATAATAATAATAATAATAATAATAATGGAACCTGTCTTTGGACAGAGCACTGAAGGAAGAGGAAGATATATATATATATATATATATATATATATATATATATATATATATATATATATATATATGCAAAATTCAGAAGACTGTTGAAACGAATTTTTTCCACATTTTCTTGTGTCCCCATCTTCATTGCATCAAACCGTACTAGAATAATCAGTATATTCGGTCTCAATTGTATTCTAGAGCGTTCGAAATGCCACGAAAAATGGTCAACTATTTTTGCATATCTATAGCCTCCTGTACATCAATCGTAGAATAGTATCATTAATGAAAAAGTACAGTAGAAAAATACGTTTTGCTTCGCAATCCACGTGTGTTCACAATTTTTGAGCAGTACTGTAGACTTCATGGCCCCTCCTAACCGCGTATGCATTACTACTTGAAACGCATCAAGACTAGAATACAGGCAAATGAAAAGCAACTTTAACGGGGATGTTGCAGCTGGGTATCTGATGAGCCCCGAAGTTAACAATAATTCCCTGAGTCCCATAGTCCAGTTGGCCACTGCCGATAACTGCTGAAATTATGGGTGTCGACAGTGTCCTACCCAGACTCCAGGCCTTTGGGAGGAAATTGAGGCTTTCGGGAGGGTGGGGGAATCGACTTGGTTGGAGGGGAAAAGACACCGTTTAATGCAAAATTTGTGTAAGTGCTGGAATGTTTTTTTTTTGGGGATTTGATGGGTTTTTTTTGGGGGGGAGGGGATCTTCCTCCTAACAGGCCTGTATAAAACACTGGGTGTCGAACACCCGTACAATCCGCTATGGCTAAGTCCTCGCCTATAATAATTATTATTACGGGTCTTTTTCTAATGAAAAGCATTGAAATCTGAATATGACCACCGTCTAGCACAGGGTTTCCCAACCTTTTAAGTCGCGACCCAATTTTCTGGTAATCAAGACACCTGCGTTCCAAACCGCGTTTGGATAAAATGCCATTTTGGTACAGAAACTCTAAATAGAACAATATAATGGTCAGTAGGCTAATTCTATATTTTAGCTGCTAAATGCAGTTAGATTAAGATTGATTAACCCATTAACTGGGGATCGCGGATATATCCGTCCATTTTACATTGAGTTACAGTTAAATACACGGTTAAGGGGTTAACAAGATTACTAGAAGCCAGTGTCTGTCTAACAATTGATTTGTCTCATTATGCTAAATAAGTTAGTCTTAAACTTTAAAAAACTTAGCATGCTTTAAAGTGGCTTAGGAGGCATTACTGCCTGTGTAAAGCCACTAGAGGGGCACTAACGGGGCTTGAACCCGCTCCGTTAGCCTGACGCTCCAGCACGTAACCCACTCTGCCATCTTCCGTCCCTATAGTCAAGTAAGTTAATGACATCATTGGGGCGGGAGAGGGAGAACCAGTAAGCAGTGACCAGGCGTTTCTACATCTTCTAAAAATTCCACTCTGTAAATACATAATAATTATTATTATCAAGCTTGGTTGCGCCATAGACACTGCTGTTGACTCTTAATGTTGAGTTTCTTAACTACTGCGCCTATTCAAGGAATCGTTATTATTGAACAACCCAACTGGCTTGACGCTTGCTATTATTATTATTATTATTATTATTATTATTATTATTATTATTATTATTATTATTATTATTATTATTATTATTATTATTATTATTATTATTATTATTATTATTAAGACAATTTATAGAGCGCAGTAAGCATAGTGAAGACTAAAGTCAAAAGCGCTATTGAGTAGGCAAGTGAACAGAATGTGTCATCTGTCGCATAACTCTGGCGCATATACGTGCATTAGATTCGCTATAGAAAAATAAAACACTGGCTCTTCTTCTTCTTCTACTCTCCTTTCACAGTGCGCGATTCTTAACAACATGTCTTATGATGCGTTGGCCGCTATTCGAGCGCCTGCATAAAGGAGATTCAACAAAGACTTCCAAGACAACAGTTGCCGAGCATGCTACCTTAGCAGTGGCGCTCTCTTTCAGGAGTTATGCTAGGAGTTATACCTGCGAAATGACGTCAGCCTCGTCAGGTGTCTCTTTGTGCGTTTCCAACCGCGTGTATAGTTCAACAACGCGTCTGATATTAAAGCGAAAAATTATGATACCTATAACGCCACTAGAGGACACATTATTCCGTGATAAAAATAACGTTTATTGTTCCTCGACTGTTATTTAGTTCGATATCAGCAGTGGCGGCTCCAAATGGGGGCCTCTGAATGGGGGGGGTCTATTGAATGTCTTACCTCCAGTGGCCCACTAGTTGGGACCCTATACTTACTACTACATACCTATCAACAAATGATTTGGCCCCCATGCTTAGAAGTTGTCATCCCAACGGCACCCCTCACTTGCCAAATCCTGGAGCCGCCAATGAATATGAGGCCTACGCTATGCAGACACACACACACACACACACACACACTTTTATATTCTAGTGCCGTCGACTGTACGGCTAACGCTGTGCCTTGCTGAATACGACAAAGATTTTCAGTCAGGCGTTGAAAGTTTGTTAACTCCCTTTTCTTGCCCGCCTAAGATGTCTCGCCTTGAACACTTCAACGTATACAGGCACAAAGGCAACGCCCATGAATGAGTGTTAGTTATACGAAGTTTCAGTAAACGTTATCATTGAGTTTCTAAAGTAACAAGTATCGTTTATTCGGTGTTCGAAAGGTTAGAATAACGATCTGGTTTTCTACGTTATCGCTAAATTAAATATTGCAGGTTCGATGATAAAACTATTAATCAATAAGCGAGTCAAACAGTGGCGTAGCTAGAATCAACATGGAGCCGACACAGCTGACCAACTCAACCAAACTCGTTATTTAAGCAGAGGCGTAGAGACGGGGGTCACATCGGTGTATATATATATGCCCCCAAAATCAGGCTACCTTAAAGTTTTTAATGTGTTTTGAAGATTTTCAACGTTTTTAAAGATTTATACCCCCCAAATCACATTATATTCCCCAAATCAGATGCTTGGCTACGCCCCTGTAGGGCCTATTTAAGTGAAAATTGTGTCAGCTTTTGCGTCACGTTTGTCAATTAAAGTATAAAAAATGAACCAATGATTGAACTAGGTTGCGTGATATATTATGGTATCAATAATTTGATATAATGTTATCAAATTACAAAATCAACACGGGAAACTTAACACCGGGGGCGTCAATCTGAAGCCAGTCAACTGTGAGAGGCAGTTCAAACCTCAAACGTAGTATATCATAGTCCATAGACCTACATACTACAAAGCGACATGAACCAAGTACAGAAGACTAAACTTGGGAAATGGTCGGATTAAAGAATGAGAAGTTGTGTACTAGACGTAAAAGCAAGCACCCAATTTCAGGGGCGGATCTAGGTTATTCGGCGCCCGGGGACAAAGTGTACGTTGGCGTCCCTAACATAGCTGACAAGCCAGAAAAGATCGTCACGCGTGTTTCTTCTTCTTTAATGTGCATTTCACTTACCCAAATATCCGATTTTTGGCGCCCCCTCACCTCGGCGCCCGGGGAACATGTGTACCCCCTGTCCCCTAGATCCACTTCTGCCCAATTAGCGCATATTAAATTACAAATGACAATAAATTACTGACTAACTATACTGTTTAATAACATTATAGTTGTAAACTTAGACGAAAAAGTGGGGGCTCAAATCGTATACCTTTGATTATTTTCCTCAACCCAGCCTTTCAAAAAGTTGGGGTCGAGCGGAGAGACTTATTTTAAAAAATACTGTTAAATTTGCCAACATAGGCTACATCCCGTGTACATTGACTTCCTGTTTAATTCTAATCGAGAGGGACATACTGCAAATCTCCAAATTTTCTTTTATTCTCCCTCGTTCCTGCTTCAAACTCCGCTGAAATTATCACTGTGTCCTACCTTTCCTTTTCACCAGCCTCTCAAAAGGTGGCGCCAATGACAATATGCCACCCAAGCCTTGTTCTTGATGATGACCTGATGTGATATGAGGTGATTCTGTATAGGGGCCTATACAAGCTAGACATACAGACAGTGGATACGAGGTTCTAATAGAAATAATATACTGAAAGTTGTTAATTTAAGAATGTGAGTGCATAAAATACTGGGTGATAATTAAGTCCTATTATTAATAACTAATGATTCTCAGATGGATTCCATTTTATTTATTTATTTATTTATTTATTTCAAGACAATTTCTTACAACACGTGCACTAGGTTAAGGTGACAATCTGCAACATAGTCAACCATTTACAAGCTTTGTGTGATCGCAACGAAAGCTTGTTATAAATGGGTTTTGTATATTCTCGATAGATAAAACCCTGTTTTAAATTAGTTTTATCTAACAAGAGAAATTATCGTTATTCCTCCTCCAGTTGATCTGCTTTGAAGAGAAAGAACGTCTCAAAAACGACACAATGGCAGTTTTCGTCATTCGTAAATATCTGCTTGCGCTTTTCCTCTCATCGATGTGTCAATGTAAGCATCTTTCTTGATTTGCGTAACTATCGCTAGATCTAAAGGACTATAATACGCAGTGGCGGCTCTAGGATTTGGCAAGTGGGGGGGGCAACTTCTAATCATGGGGGCCAACCCTTTGTTGTTTAATGTATGTAGCATTAAGTATAGGGTCCCAACTGGGGGGTCACTGGGGGGAGCAGGCACTCAATAGGGGAGCACGGGCCCCTGGCCCCTCCCCGGTGGAGCCGCCACTGATAATACGTTTGCACTGCAGTTACAAATGCATGTCAGACCTTGAAATGCAATGCGTTGTAGAAGCTGAAGACTAGATTGGAGAAGAATTTACGAAGAAAACGCTTCTTCTAATGTGAATAACTAGTCAGAAATTGCATTTGCTACAATAAAATCTATTTTATTATTAACAACATTGCCCGTAGGGTCCGGTGCTAATTACGGTTTCTTTGCCATCAGCCCATATATAGGTGACTAAGCCATATATACTTAGTGATTAAGTTCTTGTAATATCATTGCAGGAATGTTGTGATCTTTGAATTTTCTTTTATTCTAATTTAACTCGGGAAGTTTGTAGAGTGGTAGCAACGTTCGGTGATGGAGCAGGAGGTCGCGGGTTCGAGTCGCGCAGGAGCCCTAAAGGTCGACTCAGCCTTTTCCGTGGTGGTAAAATGAGGAGCAGCGGTGAAAATCCCTGCAATAAGTCAAACAAGGACGCTACGCGATACACTAGCCCCGTATCCGTGGCATTGCACGCCTGGCTGAGGGCTGTAGCAACGGAGATCAGCGCCGCCGCTCGATGAGCCCGTGAGGCTCGGGAAGGACTTTGACTTTTGACTAATTCGACTGTAACAAAACTGATTTGATTGCTCAAAACTGTCGCTTGAAATTCGTCCATTCTTTAGGTTCCATCGGCCAGTGTCCAACGAGCCTGCCAAATACGGTTCTAAGAGTGGGAGATGACTACAAATTTAAACACCCGATCAACCGGAAGTGCGCCTGGTCGCTGATGCCCTCGAACAGCTTTTATAACTCAATGAAAAAGGTCACCGACTCCGTGTTTAATCTGCTTCCCGGTTTCGCCGGTGCGCTTCTGCCTGATCTGTCCGGTCTGACGATAAAAGCCTCGATTACTCCTGTGGAAGGTGCTAATTGGACCACAGCCGGACTCTACGTGATGCAGGACAAGGAAGCCAACTGCAACTCGTCGGCCAAAGTGCTTGTCATCGGTACGTCAAAAATAACCCGATTAATCTTACGATTTAACAACGCTGTAGGTCCTATACGTTCGTTCCCTTATTAACGATGGTCGATTTCGACAAACGAAGGCCGTTTTGGGTGGGACGAGGGTCTACGTTTCAACGGGTCACGAGATCATTTCAATCGACCAACTGTCATCTCTGGCGACAGCATGACGCCGCCCATGATTCCACTCCCCCCGCCCCGCCCCCCGCATTCTCAGATGCGTTTAAACGCCATATAAGTCTATTTGCTTTGAGATTTCAACAGAGTTCCTTAGAAGTAAACCACTCATAGGCTGAGCAAATTTTAGTTATAGGCCAGTCATCTTCTATCAGGAATTATATGTGTCTTCTATAAAGCTTCAAGCCATATTTTGATGATCAGAGTATAGGGTGGCGCAAAAAACCGGACTGTATTAAATGCAAACCTAAATGTGACTAGTCGGGTTTTTGCGCCACCCTGTAGTAATATTAGTAGTGGTAATAGTAGTTGTACTAGTATTGGTGTTGGTAGTAGTAGCAGTAGTATCAGTAGTAGTAGTAGTAGCAGAAGTACGCCAGCGCCAGCAGCAGTGGTGGTGGTGGTGGTGGCAGTGGTGGTGGTGGTGGCAGCAGTGGCAGCAGCAGCAGTGGTGGTGGTGGTGGTGGTGGTGGTGGTGGTGGTGGTGGTGGTGGTGGCAGTGGTGGCAGCAGTGGTGGCAGCAGCAGTGGCAGCAGCAGCAGCAGTGCAGCAGGTGGTGGTGGTGGCAGCAGTGGTGGCAGCAGCAGCAGCAGCAGCAGCAGCAGCAGCAGCAGCAGCAGCAGGTGCTGCAGTGGTGGTGGTGCAGTGGCAGTGGTGGCAGCAGCAGCAGCAGCAGCAGTGGTAGTGGTGGCAGCAGCAGCAGCAGCAGCAGCAGCAGCAGCAGCAGCAGCAGTAGCAGCAGCAGCAGTAGTAGTAGTAGTAGTAGTAGTAGTAGTAGCAGCAGCAGCAGCTGTAGCAGCAGTAGCAGCAGTAGCAGTCGTATAGTAGACAGTTTTGAGCATTGTATTTCGTTTTCTATAGAGAGCGGACCAACATGCGAGTGCAGCGCCTCTAAGAAGGGCACGCCAGCGCGGTACAGCTGCACCGTCGTTTACGCCGACTCGCCAGCCATTCCGATGAACCCCCAGATTACCTGGAGTTCGGCCAACGGCAAGCACTACGTGACAGACGTGCCGTTGCCGAGGAGAATTGACCTGTATCGCTACCGAGTGGAGTCTGTGATGCCCATGCGAAGCAAAGGCAAAATGGTCGGACTGGACTGGATTCCGAAGTCCTGCACGCTGACCTTCATGGCGCCGCCCTACAGACGCTTTCCCAGCATCGCCAGAGAAGCGCCGGCCTTCTCCGAGACCTGCAGCTTCAACAAGTGCGACAAGGCGGAATGAGATCCGTTTCCAGGCCATTCGCTAGGTGGTGGCCAAACAAGACTTTCAAGTGGGTATTGGTTTGAAACTTAGAGGAGAGATTTCAGAAAAATACTGTATTGTAATTCATCATACCTTTACCAATAGTCTTAGTTCTATACTATTTGTGTATCTTCTGTTTCTGCAAATCGGTTTCACACTGCTATGAAGTATATTAAGTTATTATATGAATATATATACATATATATATATTTATAATATATATACATATATATAATTATATATATATATATATAATTATATATATATATATATCTTTCGAAGCATTGCATATCCTACAGGTCATCATTTGAGTGTTATAGAGATACACCAGTGCTGGGGAGAAGGTTCAATTGCTTTATTATTTTAAGTAACTTAGCTAAATAAGCTAATGACGCCATGAAGACAGGGACAATGAATTTCCCCCTCACCCCGGCCGCCCAGTGCTCGAATTGTGACAAAATGAAAGGGGGGTCATGGCGAGCGTGGTGTTTTAAGAATTTACACTTTTGTCATTTTTGCATTTCTCTAGGGAGGGTCTGCCATTTTAAAGGGGGGCTGAACCCCCCAACCCCCCAGCAATTCGAGCTCTGCGGCCGCGTCCCATTCAAATGTCGCACTGATTTGCTGTTTCACTCGACTGCAATACATTTACGATTGACGCAGCATCATCGTCATCAGAGCGGCTGTTATTGGAAACGATCAGAACGATGTAACCGCGTGCTTAACGAATGTAATGTAACGTTGCTTTTTTTTACATTAAAGGGCGTTAGAAAAAAGCGTGTCGTTAACGGTGTATTGTAAACGTCTGATGTAAACGTCTACAGGGGGCTGTACATCAACCCCTTTACCGTCCAGTAAAATTTTTGATGCCGTCACCGCGCCATGACTGCCGTCAACATTTTGGGCAATTTTTGACCCCCTCACCCCTTGTCAACAACTGTCAACTTTCAGTGACCCCCCTTATAATTACATAAAAAACTTTTGACCACCCTCCTTCACTAAGACCAGTGACGAGTCCCCCTAAAAAGTTTGGGAGGTTATTATTTTTGCAGCGATGAGACCTTTTCCGCTTTCTTTTGTTCATCAAGTGTCATAATGTGGTGGTGATGACCTTTGTTTTGCTTGTCATGCATTTTTCCGTTGTAACAAATAGTATTCTATGAAAGTTCCTATTTTTCATCATTTGTAAAAAAATGAAATTGTTGACGTCAACTTCCCTTGACCCCCTCCTCCACCCTGTCAACAGCTGTAAAACTTTTTCAAACCCCTCTCCCCTATTCTGTTGACGTAATTAATGGACAGCCCCACATTCGCAATACATCAAAATGCCGATAACGTGGGACGCGTTGGGGGGCATGTGGCCTATAGCGGCAGTTTAATGATTGAAATAGTTGCTTTCAGGGTGTTAAATACACTAACTCTCCCTATATATGGCTGAGTCCCTATATATCTATACTATTAATTATTACTGTCCTTCAATTGTGAAGAAACGCGTTACCGGAATACAGTGGCGGCTCCACCGGGGTGGGGGGCAGGGGGTCCGTGCCCCCCAATTGAGTGCCTGGCCCCCAGTGGCCCCCCAGTTGGGACCCTATACTTAATGCTACATACATTAAACAACAAATGGTTGGCCCCCCATGATTAGAAGTTGCCACCCCAACGGCCCCCCCACTTGCCAAATCCTAGAGCCGCCACTGCCGGAATATTCCCGCCCCTAAATTTCGATCTTCATTAGCGGTCGCCCTGCTGAAATAATTTTGATTTCTAAGGGTGGTTGCCTTAGACCGGGACTGAGTCCTCCTCCCACCCGCTAATCGAACACCGATCAATAAACGATATTGCAAGTTTATATATATATATATATATATATATATGTGTTATATATATATATATATGTATATATATACAATATACACATATATATACTGTCGATATTCAGTGTTTAATCTAGACTCCTGGACTCCGGGGGGACTGAAAAAGCCGGGGGGAACTGACAAAGTCGGGGGCGGGGAATTCTGCTAGGGGCCGCTGTTAGTCCATGTAGTATTCCAAAATTTCCGGGAGGATTTGAAATTTCCGGGAAGGGGGGGAAGGGCAATTTTTCCCCTGAAAACGGCCTCGATTAAACACGTCGATATTGATGATTAGTTAATTACGCTTGTTGAGTTTAACAGTTTCAAAGTCGTCGTATAGAGAATAGAAGCTGTGGGGCCAGATGGCGACATGCAAATTGTTCTGATATGATGATCAGTAGAGAGTAGTGACCGACATAAATTTCCGCGGACCGCATTATTTTTAGCCGAGCCGCGGGTTTTTTTCTGTTTCCGCGGAATTTTGCGGAATACGGTCAATAGTGACACCATCGGCCACGTGACCAATGACGAAATTAGTGACACCACCTACTTCCTTAGCAATAGTTGAAATTATTTTGTATTGTTATAGTTTTGCGCCGTTTCACAGCTATCGTCGGATGGTCAGTTATAAAAGTTGATAGATGCAATATAAGACTGCCTTATGCAAGTACAATATTGACCTATAATCTAAGTTACAAAGAACTTATACAAATGTTCAAGTACAGGAACTGTCCATAGTAAATAGAAAATATAAGGACGCCGTTTGGACAGCGACTCGTGAAAAGTCGCCCTCTGGCGAATGACATGATCAATATTTAGTTCAGATATTATGATAATTGTTTATACTTTAAGAATAGCATAAATACACCTAATTGAGATAATTATAATGCATATTAAGAAATAATAATTTAACCGCGATTAATTCAAGCTATTATAATATAATTTAAAGCAGTCTATGGCTTTGGTAATATTGTATTTCAAGGCAACCGATAACACACCCGTATAAATCGGAATTAATTTTTCTTAAAGGCGATTCATCGCAATTGTGTATTAATCCTGTGTAAAAACCACTGTTACTATAAATTTTTAGCGTGAAGTCTGGTTTCAGATATTCACCAAAATAAATAAACGGTAAAAGCAGAAATTAGGATAATGTCACTTACTTATGGACGAAATATTGAAGGGGCGCAATGGAAGAACCTCAATTGCTGGTCGAAATTTGGGTCAGGGGAAAACCAGACCTTAATTGATTTTCGGAGAGGCGAACCATTTTCTGTGGAAGCTTCTTGTATTTATACTCGGAGCCCATGATGCTCTACTATAAATATTTATTTATTGGTATCTTCCGCTTAGTGTGATTAAAAGTTAGATTTGATTATGAGAGAATTGAAGGGGGGTTGGACGATTGCAACAGAAGTGATATATGGGCGTTAATGTGCCCAAAAACTTCTTGACGACCTTATTTGCCCGTTGACTTTTAAAACTGGAAAATTTCGGGGGCATGGCTTAAGTGCCCCCTATACCGGAGCCCTGGCTACGCCACTGTAATGTGCGTGTTAATTTAGTTGCCCCAACATAAAAATTGTGATGAACATCTTTGTTTAAATTAATAGCAAATATGAAGTGCGTTTACTTTCGTTGTTGCTATAAGTGATATGCTACAGGAAATCACATTCTATAGCGTTTTCATCAGCCCATACAAGTGCTTTGACCAATTTGCGTTGAATTTGACCAGCAAAATGGCGAGACATCAACTTATAACTCCCGTCTTACAGACTAATAACTATCAATCCAGGCTCCTGGTATTGGCTGAGAAAACTAGAGTGCATAAATGTTAAAAATCGACGAATAAGTCTTAGGCTATGTTGCATTAGATCCTTTGTTTTATATTAAAATTATTAAAATTATCTATGCCAGTAACTACGAGAATAAGAGTGGAGCACCATAAACCTATCACGTATGCGAAAAAGGAACATGTGCCTGAACACGATGATTTCTAACATGACCTGGTTAGTTGAATCAATTCTACAGGTGTTCTACAGGTGTTCTACAGGTTAGTTCTACAGTTGTAAGTCGTTCTTTCCACAAGGCTTGGATAGGCTAATTTAAAATTTCTTATTGCATTCAGGGGCGGCGCTGGGTTTTGTTGGCTGGGTGGGTCTAATGTAATCTACACAACCAGGACCAGGCTCAGACTACCCCTCCCCATCACCCCCACCCCAAATCATAATTTCTCTGCAGATTTGCACGATTTGCTCGGGTGTCCCTGCCCGAGACTGGGTGGGTCCGGACTCCGGACCCGCGGACCCGCCCTCCTAGCGCGCCCCTGTTTGCAGTGAATAGATCTACAATCAGTCGTGGCTTGATGTAACTTGAACATGCAAGTTTTAACATATCATCGCACAATGGCTCATTCGGTAGAACGCCAGAGAACATTAATACGCTCAGCATGGCGCTTTAGGCCGATGACCAATGCATTGTTATCAAAGCGTTGTCTACATTCCATTTAATTCCGTTCTCATGATATCATGTCGTGACATCGTGTCAAACCTCAAAATCACAATATGGTGCTCGTTATGGTCTCACAATTTCTGACTCAGATATTAAAAGGAACACACACACGTGGTCCTGATATTAAAGTAGGCCTACCTTAAATAATCCCACTGGCCTTTATAATTGTTCAAATGTTTGTACAGCTGCAATTGTTCCCAGCCCAGTGTTTTATCTAGACTCCTGGACTCCGGGGGGAATGAAAAAGCCGAGGGGGAACTGACAAAGCCGGGGGGAATTTTGCTAGAGGCCGCTGTTAGTCCATGTAGTATTCCAAAATTTCCGGGGGGATTTGAAATTTCCGGGGGGGGGGGAATGGCAATTTCCCCCCGGAAACGGCCTAGATTAAACACTGTCCCAGCTTATAACAAAACAGACGGTTGAAAAGAAAGCAGCTTGACGATGTTTGCGGCGCTCAAACACCTCAAAATTCAACATTAGAACTAATATAGGCTACCTAACTAAAGAGTAAAATTGATGCATTAACACGTGTTTCGTGACAACATTGTGTGATTTGGGCAAATGGCGTAGCGAGGTTATCCGGCGCCCGGGGGCAAGGTGTACTGTACAGTTGGCGCCCTCAAGCGCCGAAACCTCTGACGAGCAAATAAAGCATAGGTAGTTGTTCGTAACGCTATCTAAGGTTACGCACGATTTTGGAAAAAACAAGGTAAGGCTACTTATTTTGTAAAGGTTATTTACCTTTACCAAACGTAAATTGAATTTCTAAATTCTAAATGCTTTTATTTTTCAACATTAGCTGCCTTGTTTTTGTCACTTATTGACTACAGTCATTTTGATATGCTATGATGATTATGACGTCACATTTATGCTGAAGTAAACAGCTTAATAACTCGGGAGTTGAGTAAATTAGCTTATCAAGTGTTACTGTAGCAAATAGTCATTTTCAAACAGTTGAGCGAAGATAAACTACGTTATTTTACGTTGAGCGAACCTTTTAATCCTGGTTTTCGTAAGAACTTTAAGGTTTTCAAAGGTTATCTAAGGTTACTTATCTTTCTGGGAAAACGGGCTATTTGAGGTTTGATAGTTTCGATGGTTTGATAGTTTGATGGTTTGATAGTTTCGATGGTTTTTCGATAGTTTCGATGGTTTTTCGATAGTTGGATGGTTTGATAGTTTCGATGGTTTTTCGATAGTTTCGATGGTTTTTCGATAGTTTGATGGTTTGATAGTTTCGATGATCGAGAGAGAGAGAGAGAGAGAGAGAGAGAGAGAGAGACTCTTTGACGAATGCATTGGCCTGTGTGAAAACCACAGAAACAACTCTCCACATTCAATAATTACCCAGTTTTTCCAGATGGCCTTTGAATCCGTTTACTGTTTTACCTCGTCCAAACTGTTCCATATCATGTCTACAACCCTTGCACTAAACAAATTCTTTCTTGGACCCACCCTCTGTGATGAAAGTCACAGAAAATCACAGCCTGTTTCGTTTGAAGGTTAGATGATTGGTGGGGCGTCCAGACTGACTTTGACACCGCGGGCGCCAGCCACTCTGCTGCATGCCACTGCATATGCATACAACCATGGCGAGACAGCTAATTAATTGCAGCTCTCCGTCACCAAGACCAGCGGTTCTTAACCTGAGGTCCGCGGACCGCCAGTGGTCCGCGACCATCTATCTGCCTAGTGGTCCGCGAGCGAGCAAAGCATAAATAATGTTTAAAAATTAAAATTTGCAGACAAATTTGGTCAATATATGTTTAATTTTTTTCTCAGAGAAAATGGCTGAGAGTGTTGATAAATGACATGGACATGTTTAGGCTTGTACGGCTTGGTCGCCTGGTTAATCGATGAACAGTACAGTACAGTTCGTTGTGGAATGACCTGCTCTGTGGAGTGACCGTTTTATCTATCACACAGAGAGAGAGAGAGAGAGAGAGAGAGAGAGAGAGAGAGAGCTGAATTGCAGTTATAAGAGATAATAAATGCAGTCACAGATGAAAACGAGGGAGTTGGGGTGGGGGCATAATATATCTTATCCGTTTTCATACTCGCTGGCGCAGACATATGCGTGAACCAGTTTAATGCATGGAGCTTGATGTACTCCAGCAGTATTGTATTTTGAATGCAGCCATTTAAGATTTTCTTTCAAATTCCAAAGAACAGCGGCGCCACCTGGGGTAAACCAGACTGTGCTAATTAAAAAACATGAGCTTCTACGCTTGTTTCCTAACATTAGTAAATAAATGCAAATAATAAATATAATAAAATAATTATACTCTTCTATAGCACCAGTTCTAATACCTAGGGGTATCAATCGACGGTGCTTCAAATCCATCCGCAAAATACCCGGTCATTCCAGAGATCAGTCAGAGGCAAAGAGTGAAATTAATAACTGGTACAAAAGTGAGAAATGCCAGCCTGCCATGCAATTTCGCATGAACTTTTGTGTGCCTGTGGCTTGTCTTTCATGCTGTGTGTATATAAGTAACTTTATCAAAAACAGACTGCAAATAAAGCAAGCAAAGCCTAATGTAGTGCCATCGAAGCATAAGAAGGCGAGGAACAAAATTTATATAGGAGTATCCAGAACACTCTCTATGCCCACCAGCATAGATCAATATCTATGCTGGTGGATAAGAATCTGCTTCTGCCATTGGTGTCTATTAATAGACGTCAATGGATTCTGCCCACCAGTGGGCGGAGCAACCGGACTTTGTTGGTAAACACCTTATAGGGGTATCCAGTGTTTACACTGTATTAAAAACTTCAGTCACTAATTTTAGCAATCAAACATAGTAGCTTCTTTGATGCACGCATTCTATCCGACTAAGTCTGGCTTGCGTTAAGTGGCGCCGCTTCGCTTTGAAATTTGTTAAATAGGGCCTACTGTAGCTGCATTCAGAATATAATACTGCAAAATGTACGCCAAATTTCAGGCATTTCAACATTTGACCTATGACCATAATAAATTGCATTGTAATTTCATAGGAATTCAGCATCTTATAGGCCCTAACTATGAATAATACGCGAAAAAATGCAAAAACAGTATGCGGACCGCTAGTGACGTGTGGGCTTGTGGCTGATCATGGGCTGATGTTTTGCATTGGCGTAATGATTCTGAGCCAATTGTAACAGAGAGTCGGCCAGCTCGGCCTCAGCCTTTATGCGATCGATGTTGTCTGTCTTCTTGCGGTAAGTGCGCAAAATAATTTTGCTTTCAACTGCATTTCAGATCGATGTTAAGATTCATCATCACACTCTAGGCCTACTGCAATCTATTAGGGATTTCCCGGTAGTGTCGCGTATCATCCGACATCATTAGTGTCGCTGGATATCAGCAACTATATCGAACACATTACCTCTAATTATTCAGTCCAGACCACTAATGTATGCGAGGCTAATGAAACATATGCTTGATTCAAACCCCTAACGCTGACCAATGAGCTTATATAGCACGTGATCATCGTGAGAAGGAAAGGAGACACACTGTCATATTGTCGAAACATGACATTAGCTGCGAGAATCTTACTGATTTTCACAGATATGTATAAAAAATTATGCGTAGGCTATTTGATCTACAGGCAGTGTCCATATTCCATAATGAAGCCGACATTTTCCTGCAAGCAGTTCCTCCGCCACTCCTCCACTCTGTCCGTAGACAGACGCCGCCTAGCACTTTCCCGGCTCATAGGTCCGGAGAGCCAGATTCTGGGCTGATGCGTTGATGTGGCCTCCGACAGCCTTACCCGACGATGACTCACTCGTTCAGACGCAAACATGACCATGCAGCCGAGTAGCAGATCGATCGATCACCTCCACAACCAAGACTGTTTAATACTGGTATATAATTGCCTTGCTCCACAACATACTATAGCTCCACCTCTTCCTTCCTATCGCATCAAGGCAACACACGTGGCCAGGGCAAGCCGGGACACGCTACGGCCAAAGCTGGCTACGAGTAGATGATTCATCATCATCATCATCATCATCATCATCATCATCATCATCATCATCATCATCATCATCATCGTCATCATCATCATCATCATCATCATCACCACCACCACCACCACCATCACCATGTATCTCTCTGCCTACTCATTAGTGGCAATAGCTAGTAAGAAAACATTTCCAAGTCTTTTTGTACGATGTTAGTGTTCTTCCTTCTGCAATTTTCAGTTGTTTTTCTTTCATAGCTTCTTTTATGTTGTCCACACATATTTTCTGGGCCTGCCTCTTCCTTTTTTACCTGCCTTGTATGTGTAGAGTGCTTTTTGGGGAAGTCTCGAGCCTTCCATCCTGATTACACATCCATACCGTGTTAGCCTCTTTCTTATTTTGTCCATGATGGTATTCTTTAGCCCAATCCGCTACCGTATATTTCATTTCTAAGTTTTTGAAGTCTGCTAACTCCAAGAATTCTTCTTAGGCAGTTCATTTCTGCAACGGCTAGTTTTTTCATATTCTCTTTTTGTGACCCGAGTTTTTGATTTATATTATAGTATTTGTGGAATGAAAATGGTGTTGTAGATTTGGATTTTGGTAGGCCCCTACTTTTTAAAATTTCTTTAGAGTTCCAGATGTTTCAGTCTTACCGTTGTTTAACGTTAGTCCTCTTCTTTGATTCGTTATATTGACTTTGTCTGCAGAGCCGTAGCTAGAGTATTCGGCGCCCGGGGCAAGGCGTCAAATTTTCGTCCCTAACATTCTAAAAACTGGTGATGACCTTCTTCCCTTCATCAGACTTTTCACGACGCGTTTGAGGAGTAAAACAGTGACAGTACAGTGCAGAGAGTGGGTGATGACCTATTTTTTCTTTCTCATACTGGAAGTAGGCCTACTTTCGAAGACGGGCGTTTAACTTGTTGAAACTCCTGTGGTAAATAAAATCAACCATGGCTTCTGGCAATCCCCCCCTTCCGAGGACGGCGCCCGTTACAGATTGCCCCATCCCACCCCATAGCTACGGCTCTGTTTGTCTGTCAATTTTTGTAGATATTTCCTGGACTCTAAGGAATGTGACGTCATCTGCAAACTGTTAACTGTTCTCAGCTTTCAATTGCATGGAATTTAAAAATAGTGGCTTGTCTTCATTGAAACAATGATAGTCTTGTCTCACTTTTGCTATGAATCATCCGAAATGGAGGCATAATCCGGAAAATCAGTCCTGTTATAGACGGTCCGCCTTAATACTGCTATGCCTACTAAGTAACCGTAAGTATCAACAGCTGTATAAATCAGAAATACAGATGGTAATTTAGGCAAGTATTATTGGCAAAAATGTGGAGCTTCGCATAGGACCTAAAGGTCTACTTGATTAATGAAGTCATTAAATGACAAGTTTGAATTTTAGTGGCTAGGCGGTTGTCAAACTTTACAGAATGCATACGCTTAGGCTTACCTCGAGAAAGGGACGTACAATGACTTGATATGGAAGAAGTTTATACAAACGTAGGCTTATTAGATATAGAAACCATAAGAATAACCAGGAGTTTGAATTTTTACAGGAAATATTCGGTTAACCTTTGCTTTTTGTAGCATCTACAAAAACGATGCGCTGAACGAGAATTTTTTATTGCTTCAAAATACAGTGTTCTCTAATACGCCTAACAAAACTTGTTTAGCTGTTTAAGACTAAGAGCAGAATTCGTAAAAACTCAGAAATTCAGAATGCGTAAAATTCGGTAAAAATCTACAATAAGAGGTAACGTGTTAGACTGTTTGTATAGTTTCTTCTCAATTTCTACTCTGTTGTTTTCAGACGTTCACTGTTACTTCCGTAGAGAGCCCGAGAACGTTGCTGGAAAAATTGGCGAAGAGGTGGCTATGAACTGCGCCTCCAACGACACAAACCGTCCTTGTGGAAATCTAGTTTGGGCGAGACAAAATCCAAAGAAGCCGGAGGAAAATAATAATTATATTTCAACGCAAGATCGATTGTCTGATTCGGTTTCTAAATACATCGCTTTCACCGATTCAACCAATGGAAATTGTAATTTGAACATTACTATTCAGAAATCGGCAGAGGGAACATATAAGTGCATTGAAGCAGCTACGTTGAAGACAGTGACCGCAGAGTTGATTGTCCTGGGTTTGTCCTCTTTCCAAATTCCCAAATTCATGTTTAGCACAGCGAGTTGAAATTGGCTTTTCACCTAAATGTTTAAATTTCTTAAAATCCTTGAAAGCAATGTTTAACCAATGTTTAGTTGATAAAATCAAGGATAACAATTAGATAAGAAGTTTTGATTACCAACAACAATTATTATTTATTGCAACAATAAAAGTCATCGCTTCCGTAATCGCTATTTGACATATTATTCGACCAATATCACTATCAATATTGTTATGTCATGTCATGAAGCCGTCGTTGCTATGCGAAGGTTGGCGCAACGCTGAACAATAATTTTCCACTGCTCCCTTTTTTTTAGCTGCTTCCATTAGTGAAGCTCCTTTCATGTTACAGACCATGTCATAACGTTGTCTATCCAACTGGTTCTGGGTCTGCCTTGCCTCCTGGTTTCTTCCGACAAACCCGTTATTATTGAGTTTTCAATTGAGTCTTCTGTTTTTCTAACAACATGTCCAAAATATCCCATTTTTCTTGATTTTGATATGTTTCAGAAATTCCTGATCTGCTCCAGCCATGTTGTGTAGTGTCTCATTGGATATGAAATCTGTACAGCGAATCCTCAACATGACCATTTCCCATTTTAATTATTTTTTGTTTCTTTGATTGTTTGCAAAACAGAGGATGATCCCGAGTGCGTTGTTAGAACCGATGAGAAAGTTTTCAATATAACATGTTCCGTGCGATTTCTCGGAAGTTGGTCTCCGACGATGCAATGGTTTCAAGTGAATGGAACCAACAGCGTTCCAATTGATGCATCTGGACCTATCATCTCCGGTCAGATCGTTACAAGTTCAGCGTTGCTTAATAGAGTCAATGTTTCAGATGGAAGAGGTCATAAGACTTTGGGCTTGCGATGTTCTGTGAACTTTACTGAAGGCCGAAGACCAGACAAGACAAGCGCTACGAATGTTCCAGATTATGAATGGACATCACTGATTTTCGGTCTGACTGCTTCAAGTTTTCGTCTGCTATATTAAGCATTGTTTAAGTATATTTGTTTTATGGTCATGGGCGTCCGCAGAAATTTTTCCAGGGGGGTGCAAAACAAGGTCTTGTGGCGAAAGAAATGAAACAAATTTTCAGGGGGGGGGTGCAAAACAAGGTTTTGTGACGAAAGAAACAAGCAATTTTACTTTTCCATGACTCCACAATTTTTCCAGGGAGGTGCAATTGCACCCCCTTGCACCCCCCTCCGGACGCCCATGTTTATGGTATAAAAATTGCATTTAGTGAGGTTTTATGGTTACAGTAGGCCTATATGTAATGAAATAAGTAAAATTATCTTTCTAGGCCTATAAGTTTTAGCCATTCAAATGTCGATCGCACTACATGTGAATGCGATCCTATTAATGATGATGTCTGCCTCACAGAATGTTAAGTTATGCGTACTATGCAAATGCTGTGCTAGGCTATATGTCTACTGGGGATTAAACGATATCCTGGGTCTATAACCAAGAGCATTTTAAAGATTGAATATAAATGACTAACAGTAACAGTCAAAACATTGTCCAATACTGTAAGCACTTGCCTTTTGCTTTTAATTTTTAATGCAATTCAAATAAGTCTTAAGAGAAAGATAAGCATGCACTCTGATTACCACCGTCATTATTAAATACCTTAGGCAATTTAAAACACGATCTTGCCGTCAAAATTAGACGTGAACGCCAAGGGCATAATGGCTTGAGGCATTTTACTTTGAATACAGAAGACGCATCCTACTGATTCATGATATCCATAGTAGATTTTTCCATATTTATTTTATGATAGATTGTAGGCCTAATGTCAGGGTATAGTATACGACTCTTGCTCCTACAAACAATCAAAAGGGAGGGTGAGCATATTTTCAGTTGTGTTAGATAAATGGGTAGGTGCTTGATAATTAATCGATATTCTAGTGCTCGGGGTGATCAACCGACGACCCGTCGGCTGCTGTTTGGCGTCCCTCTTGATAGCTTTCCAAATCAATTTCATTGGTCCTATTTATGGATGAGTAAGACTTACAGTTTCCGTACTTGATTTAGTAAAATAGTAGGCCTAACCTATCTTAAACTGCTGTTTAATTGTAACAGTTACCTAACTTACCAGCTGCTACCATTACGTGACTGCAGTAACTGTACTAAAGTACTGTTGAAAACAAATAACGACGTGCAAACAATGTCGTGCAAAACAGGAGTGGCCAACCTCCTGCTACAAGAGGACCATTATAAATTTCGATCAGCATGTGGATGCAGTGGCGTCGCTAGGGTTGGTGTCACCCAGTGCGGTAAAATCGTTCTCAAATGCAGTGACAAGTAAAAAAAGGTCACCATCCTCACATTTTCCCTTCTCAGATGCCGTGACAAGCAACAAAAAAGGTGATCCTTGTTTGGTGTCACCCCCTAGGTGGTGTCACCCGGTGCGGTCCGCACCACCGCACCCCTCTCGACGCCACTGTGTGGATGGCCGCATTTTTTGATGCTCCTTTGTTGCAAGGAGCATAAAAAATGCGGCCATCCACATGCTGATCGAAATTTATAATGGTCCTCTTGTAGCTGAAGGTTGGCCACCCCTGTTCTAGAGCATGTAGTGTTATCGTTTTAGGAGGATGCAACGAGGAACAGTTAGATAGTACTTCTAACGACCGTCCAGATAACAACGCTCGATACGTAGCAGTACCGGTACTTGCTACCCTCGTCGTCATTGTCCTTGCCCTCCTTATAGTCTTAGGTGTTGGTGCCGCAATACTTAGACGGAAGACATCGTAAGAGAATTTCTTTGATTGCGCTAATAGCTGACTTTAAATAAATTTATTGTTTCAGCTTTGCCAAATGATTATAGGTATTTAATTAAATCTAGGAAGACATTTATGATGAAATTCTAACGTAAAGAATGAAACATTTCGGCAGTGTAGTGTAACCACTCATTTATTGAGATCACTAAGGATTGTCACTACAGTATAACTGAAGTCCTTACATATCTCCCAATAAACAAATAATTAACATATAGGTCTACTTTAATATAAAGTTATTTAGTAAAATGTTGTATGAGTCTAGTCTTAAAATGACCTAAATAGATTTATATATCTAAAAATAAAAAGTAGATTGCATAATATATTTCAGAAGATTTTACTAAAATGGTCTATAGGCATCGTCAAGATGGTCACGAAATTGAAGCATTGTCGGAGACTGCGCATTAAAGTGGATTGGCATCGCATTTTGTGAGACAGAAGGTGAGAAAGTGAGTGCATGTGTGTGCGTGAGAGAGGGAGGGAGGAAGGGACGGAGGGAGGGACGGGAGGGAGGACGGGAGGACGGGAGAGAGAGAGGGAGATAGGGAAGAGGGAGGGAGAAAGGGAGGGAGAGGACGAATTGAATGAAGCAACATGGGGCTGGTGGTTATAATTAGCATCTTGGTGGTCATGACAATGGTGGTGTTTGGCAATGATTTGAATAGATTTTGAAGTCTTGTGTGAATTGTTTCTTTCTGATGATTTTAGTTTATTATTACTGTTGCAGATGAACTTCTTGGACGGAAATAATGAATGTCGATATCGTCAGCTTGTTTAATCACTGTAGGGCCTAGCGGCTTTAAGCTTATTTTTAATCACTGTAGCGATTTTAATTTCTTTCAAAGACTTTGCAAAGGCTAATTTTAATGACATTAATAGCACCGAATCACAAGCATAAACGGTTGTCTATGTAATGTACAGTAATTAGCTATTTAGTTTTAGCTATTTTTAGTTTAGCTATTTAGTTAGTTAGTTTACAAGACTTCAAAATCTATTCAAATCATTGCCAAACACCACCATTGTCATGACCACCAAGATGCTAATTATAACCACCAGCCCCATGTTGCTTCATTCAATTCGTCCTCTTCCTCTCTTTCTCCCTCCCTCTTCCCTAGTGAACTTTATCACTTCGATTAGCAGTCACTAGCTACCTGAGGATTCCAGTGGGTCGCCTGAAAATGCAGGACTGGAAAATGCAGGACTGGAAAATGACGGACCAAATCGCAGGGGGTGAAAATGCAGGACTGGAAAATGACGGACCAAATCGCAGGGGGTGAAAATGCAGGACTGGAAAATGAAGGACCAAATCGCAGGGGGTGAAAATGCAGGACTGGAAAATGAAGGACCAAATCGCAAGGGGTGAAAATGCAGGACTGGAAAATGAAGGACTGGAAATTGCAGGACTAGAAAATGCAGGACTGGAAAATGAGGGACCAAATTATCAAATTGCTAGTACTGACAACGAAGACAGTGAGGAAGATCAGATGCTGCAGCCGACTGTACATGATAGCTTGCCTTCGGATAACCTGCCAGCTGAGCCAGTGACAGCCCAGAGTTTGGATTGTTGTGAGGTCTGTCTATAGTTGCCCCGCGTGCAGGCGTCCTTGTGGGCATGCCACATTTTGCAACACTTGCGCAGACACGGTTGCAGAAATGTCAGGACATTGTCCGATTTGTCCGACCCCAATTACAATGGTTATGCGTCTTTATAATTAGTAGATCCTTTTCAGACTTGTAGTTTAACTTGCTCGACATTTAATTTTTTGCCTTGTTCATTGTCAATTTCACATTGACAAACACTGTATGTTGATGCTTTACATATTTTTTCAAGGCTTATACTGTTATTAGCTTTACTTGTTGTTTTTGCCTTTTTCATTGCTAACTTCAGATGTAAAACCACTTTGTGTCGATGCTTGATTAACGAATGCTTGTTTTTTTACTAACTTGAGGCAGTTGTTAGTTACATTGACCTTTCTTTGCCTGTTACATGTATAAAGTTTTTACGGAGTTCAATAATGACAATAAATAAACAGCTTATGTCTTATTTATATTTACATTGATAATGATAACACAGTTGATAACAGTTTCCTTTTTATAGATCATTTACCGTATAAAGAAATTAGGAATTACATTTTCACCCCCTGCGATTTGGTCCTTCATTTTCCAGTTCTGCATTTTCACCCCTTGCGATTTGGTCCTTCATTTTCCAGTCCTGCATTTTCACCCCCTGCGATTTGGTCCTTCATTTTCCAGTCCTGCATTTTCACCCCCTGCGATTTGGTCCTTCATTTTCCAGTCCTGCATTTTCACCCCCTGCGATTTAGTCCGTCATTTTCCAGTCCTGCATTTTCCAGTTATTCAAATTTTTTGGTCCGTCATTTTCCAGTCCTGCATTTTCAGCGCTCCCATTCCAGTGTTCTTACGAGCAGGCCCGCCGAAAGAAATTCCGGTCTCCTGGAAAGTTTTAAGACTGGCGATGACCTTCTTTTGCTCGTCAAACTTTTCGCGACGTTCGAGGAGTAAATCAAGGGCGAAAAGCGATGATGGTTTTTGCTTGTCAGCAAGCAATGCCTTCAACGGACCCCCAACCGTCTTTCAGCGCGTCCAATAATATACAGTATTTCATGAGCTAACATTTTGCGGACCCACCAGGGCCCCCTACAGATCGCCGGGCCCTGGACATTTCTCCTGCCCCTCCCTCTTGGCGGGCCTGCTTACGAGCATGTAAAATTAAGATACTGTAATATATTTTATTGCATTTAACTGTTTTTAGTAATTAATTATTATAGTTAAGATACTGAGTTATGCTTTACTAGACCTGAGTTATACCAAGGGCCGGCATTAAGCCGGGGCAAGCCGGGCCTTTGCCCAGGGTCCCGTTCCTCTAGAGGCCCCGCGCTTATTTAAGTTTATCTGTTTGGCTGTACTGATTCGCCTTTGCTTCTGACATTTTGTAATATGGCGCACAAGAAATCATCAGTTCAATAATAATAATAATAATAATAACAATAATAATAATAATAATAATAATAATAATAATAATAATAATAATAATAATAATATCACTTTTAACTAATATTAATACGATACCTACTGTACTAGCGGGAACATCGTTCCCATCTGGTATCTTTTCTCAACTCATCTAAATTTAACTAAAATCATATGAAAACCAATAATGCACAATGACTTAAATATACTTCGAAATTTAAATAACTCTGAAGTATCACATTTAGGCCTACTTTAATATATATCAATTGTCTTTTAATGATCGTTGTTTTATATTTTAATTAATCTCCATTCCTGTAATTGAGTATTTAAAATGATCAGTGTACATATATTTTACAAAATGACTTTATGTTAATGTTTGAGTTTTTGAGTTGAAATAAACTTCTGTATCTGTAGCACAGGGACACGAAGAGAGGCTGAATATTATTTCTTAATGGAAATGAATTATCATTGCAAGATGAAGATTTTTTCTCGCTAGTAATTATAGCATACAGCGTCATCATTTTGTGCATCTGGATATGTTTTTAAACGATTAAGAGTTGGCGTGCCAATGTGGTTTATCCATTATAGTACGTACGCAAAAAAGGCATACTGTTTTTTCAACCCCTCCCCCTTTCCACATAGCGTGCATAGAAAAAAATCTCAAAAATCCGACCCCCGAGTTCAATGGCAAAATGCATGTAAATAGGCCTACTGCGGAAAAGAGAAACCGCTCAAAAGACCAAATAGAGTCAGTGCTAATAGCCTAGGTGGGCCTACAGTGTCGCGAGGTTGCAATAATTGTTTTGCTTTGTGGATAATTAACTTTGTTTTGTTTTGCTGAGTTCACTGCTGAGTGAGCCAATTTCAGTTTGCTGCGGGCTTCATAACGACGTGTCCGGCTTTCTGAGTCAAAGTCAAACTTAACATAAGAAAGTGGGGTTTTATGTGAACGTAGATTTTTGCGAGCAATAATGTTGCTGAAAAATGCCTTTGTTCTCTGCCTGATCGAAGTAGCGCTTTCCGGTGAGTTTCTCTTTACTACAGTAGGCCTATATATATATATATATCCATTGTTTTTCAGACCAGAACCATGATCATGCTACTTCGACATTGAAACGTAAACAAGATTTCTGCTGGCGAATTATTAATTTATAATTCAATGACTTTACAGAATTGTTCAAGTCGTTCCACATCTTATAGACGAGAAACAATAATATTAGAACTACAGTATATCCATATATCCTCTGTCAGCAGTGTTTGGAATTTCATTCAATGACAATTAACTTCCAGTTTTTTTCTTATCTCTTTGCATTTGACATTTTCCAAAGCTTGCGTTTTTAATTAAAAAGATTTAAATGCTAGATTTCAAAGTCTTTCGACATTACTAGGCCTACTATTTTACAGACATACGTAAGCGTAAGTAGGCCCAAATCACTTAAATAAGGTAAAGGTAGGTCCCCTTACTCGAGTTGGAGCGTTGGGTTCCGGCGCTTATCTCCGGTCTGGGCAATCAGCGACGTAGGTGGTATAAGCCATAAATCTAGGGTTAAAAAAAGTCATTGTTCTTCCCGAGCCTCACGGGCTCATAGGGCGGCGCTGATCTCCGTTGCTACAGCCCTCAGCCAGACGTGCAATGCCACGGATACGGGGCTAGTGTTTGACTTATCGCAGAGATTTTTGCAACTGCTCCTCATTTTACCACCGCGAAAAAGGCTAAGTCGACCTTTAGGGCTCCTGCGGGACTCGAACCCGCGACCCACTGCTCTATCAACCAACGTTGTTACCACTCTGCTAACTTCCCGCCCCCTCTCTAGGGTTGGTTGCCATTAATTCCCCCGGACCCACGTTTTACGCTCTCCTCAGTTTACCATCGCCCTTTAGCGAGTAAGGCTGAGTCGACCGTAGGGCTCCTGCGGGAATCGAACCCGCGACATTCTGCTCCATCGTCCAGTGTCGATATCATTCTGCTAACTTCCTGCCCCTTAAATCACGTAGCCTAGACCTGATTATGCATGGCTTCAGACTTAGTTTCGATTCCATATTCTCACCTTTCAGGGATGGTCATGTTGTCAACCGAAAGTAGTTTTAGTGTCATATTGATTCACTGACCTGATAAGTGTCTGTATATATAGGCCTAACAGAGTATGCAGAATTTTGCTTTCAAAACGCGTCCCTACGTGCTCCATATTATATTTAATTGTTTTTATTTGTACAGATATATGCATACGTAGGTCTAATATCCGCTTTAAATTCCATGAGTTTACACGTAGGTCTAATCTAGTTTTATTTGCTTTGGTCAGGCTTTTCATCTGGAACTTCTCTAGAAAATCCTACTGAACATTTCGTCGTTGAAGTTGGAACAAATATTTCAATTGAATGCAGAATAAATTTTACGGATCTTTCCGGTTTTGATTTCGTCGCAGTTAACAACTCAACGCCAGTTCGAATACTTTTAAACTATGATATAACACCACCTATGAGGACAAGATATAGAATCAACAACAGAACCAACGGACAATACGAATTCATCATCGATTTTGTCGATCGTAAGCATGCAGGAAAATATTCATGTAAATCACTTCGCTCAACAGTTCGTCAGACAACCTATTTAACTGTTATTGGTAAGTCTAACTTTCAAAGAACATCAAATGATAAAGAAGGTGTTTTACTTATATTTTAAAAAGACCAATTGAATGATGATATTGTCTAAAGCAAATCGCCCTGCCTATACGCAATCTCGACGCATAGGCCTACCAGCGGTTCTCAGCCCGTGGGCCGCAACCCAAAGGTGGGTCGCGAGAGGGAGCCTTGTGGGCGCGCTGATCTCAAGACAGGAAAACATGAACAAGTATATAAAATAACAGAAATAAAGTAAATAACTATATAACATAAAAGCAAAGAAGGTCGTCAAACAAGGCCAAGAGACTCAAGGAGGTGCACGCCCATTTTGTTGCTTGTAGACTGCTACTGTATTTAAGTGAGTGGCCCCTCTCGATGGCAGTTCCGGTGCTTTAACGTCCTGAAAAGTCTGGCATCTTTTTTCACACTTGATCTGTACTGTACAAAGGCCCTTATTAATTTAAAAGGTGGGCTGCAAAAAATTAACATTCAAATTTGGGTCGTGCATCAAACGGACCCGAGAAACACCGACAATCTATTGCACCTATTGCACCTATTGTATCTATATACTATCTATTGCACTGGTCTCATCTCGACCTCAAAGTTTTAGGCTTACTGTTTTGCTTCTGGCTCTCCGCATGTAGGCCTATAACATTCGAAATTATCGCTTTCCTTGATGCTAGTTTAAAATCCTCTGTCTATTTCAATTTAGAGACAGCCAGACAGTCAATAGTTTCCTAATTTGATAATGAATCCTTTGCCCTCAATTGCGAGCTCGTCAGCCTTAGCATGATGACCAGTCTTATTTTGCACTGACATTGATCCCGGACTCTATGTTCTCCATACTTACAATACCATTTGATCTATAACGTTTTTAATTAGTAGCTGTCAGCCTCGACAGCCAGATCTTGGCGTAATCTGGATTCCAGAATAAAGAGGCACCTAGACATTTTTCGGCCCATTTTCGGTCTTGACGAAAAAATGCAGTCATCTCAAAAGCTTAAAATATGCTGTCTGGTGCGTTTTCTTCAATCTAATTCTTTGCAATACTCCAGCACAACTATTCACCGGTTTTGTACGAATCTCACTACCGGTCCCGATCCGAAAAGGGGTCTGCCCCACCCCCGTGGTTACACCTATGAGGACAATGCACCAGTATTCGGATCACTTGGGGTTATAGGCCTAATTACACATCTTAATAATCTACACTCTACAGAATGGAAACGAAACTGAAATTATGTTTTTCTTTCTAAGATTCTGATCCTGTTTGCGAAGCGAACTCCTCTCTTAGCCCAGCATTTGAGAATGATCAAGTTTCTCTGTTGTGCAAAATCAATTCAACTGGGTTCACGATTCCTTCGATGAAATGGACCAAAAACAACAACGCCATTGAAAGCATTACACCAAAAGAAGTTACAACCAATAAAACGATTACAACAACGTCAAGCATTGCTTTACAGCTACAGCCTCAAGATAACAACGCGACAATCGAATGCACGACTTCATTCCAATGGCCTAACGGTTCACAAGAGAATGCTTCAGAATATAAGCACGTGTGGATGCTTACAGCTACCGTACTATGTGAGTAGTTTTGGTGCATTCATTTCAAATAGCTAAATTCCACGAGAAAACTCTTTGAATGTTATTCTTCTATAGACTGCCAGCGATTGCTGTGTTTATTTTCGGCGTGTTCAAAATAAAAAGAATTTTATTATAAATGTTTGATTATTTCTTTATAGACGGAGTGAGGAACATGACGATACAGCCAAATACGGGCAGTTTTCACTATGGTCAGCAGTTGGTGTGTTTTGCAGATGGAAATCCAGAACCCAGTTACACTTGGACCCATATTAACACAAGTCACAATTTTAGTGGATCACTTCTTACATTGAAGAACTCATTATCTGCAAATGTAGTCCATACATTTGAGTGCAAAGCGCAAAATACAGTGAAGGGCCAAAGCAAAACTGTCTCCCAATCACTTTCTTTTTATATTGACGCACGAGAGTCTGGTTAGTATATTTGTCTTGTTAAATGCTGCAGCAAAGTTGATAATCTTTAAAATATCGTGATCTTAATTCATCTTTCACAGTATGAGGAACCAGATAACCTCTATGCTTTCATTTTATTGCTCAATGGCTATAAGTAGATGATTAATTGTAATGCAAACATAGAAAGTTAGAAGCAGTTTATTACTAAAATTAAGACGTTTACATTGACTTATGGCAACTGTAGTGTAAGTAATCTCTGTGGTGTCACGTTCATTATTATACATCAATTTAGAAGAACATCTGTCTTTTGGAGGATGGATTGCCTTCGCAATTGGAGGATCAGCATCCATAATCGTCTTACTTTTACTGATTTTCTGTATTTCCTGCCCAAATAAAGCAAAGAGTAAGTAAAATGATATGTGATTTATAGGCTGGTTTCAATTAATTATTCAGCTAACTTGTTCCATGTGAATACTTTAAAGACTAGGCCTACAATGAGCAATGGCGTAGCCAGGATTCCGGAATAGGGGCACTTCGACATTTTCAGCCAAAAAGTAAAAAAGGTCTTCGTCTCAAACGCTTTAAAGTCTGCTGTCTGTTGAGTTTTCCTCGATCTAACACTAACCCATGCCTCCCAACTATTTACCGGGTTTGAACGAATCTCAAATTTCATGTCCTGTTCCGACCCGAATAGGCCCCTTGCTCCTCCTTGTCTACGCCACCGACAATGAGAAAGACATCAGCGAACAGCTGCGTATACTGTAGTTGACTCGAAAGTATCGAGTCTCGAAAGTGACAGGGACAGCGATGTGGGATGTGGTTGCAATTATTTATGATCATTTTTTTAGAGAAAGTATCCAAACGTCATGAGCGCTTTTGTCAATCAATCAATTATCCATCAACCAATCACTGAGCTAGTCAGTGTATCACATGAGAAAGAAGAAAGAGGGGAAATGAATTATAATTAACCTAAAATGAGGTTGATCAGGGAAGTAAGTCGGTAGGATTTCCACTACATCAAGATTCTGCTTTAGAAAAGATATGATATCAAGGAAATCTTAGAATAAAATAATATGATAATGCAAATCACAAATTACATTCAGCGAACAGAAAAAGTTTGCAAGCTTAAAATTGACAAGGGTTCGGTTAGAGAAGAGTGTGGCTTCTAAAGAGCCACCACTGATACTCTGTGAGCCTAGATGTAGTGCTCTTGACTTTGACCTTCTGTCATGCTTATTGCACTATATAAGTTGTCAATTATAAATAAATAGGCCTAGGCCTACAGTATAAATGCGTTTATACACTGTAGGCCTAGGCATAACCGATATAAGAGCAATGGAACAGGAGCGTAGCGACGGGGGGTGTTATATCGGCATATATAGCCCCCAAATCAGTCTCCTTAAAGTGTTTTATGTGATTTATATGTGGTTATATGTAGCTTATATGGTTTATAGTTAAGGTTTATACCCCCCCCCAAAAAAAAACATTTATACCCTCCCAAATCAAATTCCTGGCTACGCCCCTGAATGGGGAAAGTAGCAATGGGCGTTGGTGGCAAGTGAAACTACCGTAGTTAATACTATACATGTGCTTATTCTCAATTATATATGAAAATTGTAGCGTGGTTGATCACACGCCTTTCTTCTTTGCAACGGAAACTGAACCAAAACCCGGACGTTCTACCACGTGACCCTTCGTTAACTGACGGTAAGACATTAAACCGCCAGCAGATGTTATAATATAAAACACACACACACATGCATTTTCCTATGGAGTGAAAGCACTTAAGTGAAAGTAGACTACTTTTATGCACAGCATTATTCTTTGCCTGTACATAACAACAAATGTTATAATATAAAACACACACAAAAGCATGTTCCTATTGAGTGAAAGCACTTAAGTGAAAGTAGACTACTTATATGTATAGCATTCTTTTTTACCTGTAGGCCTACATAACATTTAATTTTAAAAGCATGTACTTTCACTTAATAGTAACACTGAACATAATTACAAATTTCTTTCGTTTTGACACTATAGTTTTCGTCAAGCCGTGTCGGGTTTCATGATAAGCCTATAATCTATATGACCTGTTATATACAGGTTCATCGTATTTGCATTGACTTTTAGATTATGTTGGAGGGTCCGTGTATGCATCCCCGTATTCCTTTATCAGCGAGGAAACTAACGGTAAGCGACGTTGTAAAAGTAAAAGTAAAGTAAAGTCATTCCCGAGCACTCAACGCTAACTTCAAGGCTCATAGGGCGGCGCTGATCTCCGTTTCCGAGGCCCTCAGCCAGACGACTGGTGCAAGTTACGTGGTACGGGGCGCCAGTGTTCTCATGCAACGCGCCAGTTTACTCCGCGGATTAATCCGCTGCTCATTATCCATCGCCATCTGGCGAAATAATAAGGCTGAGTCGGCCTTAGGGCTCCTGCGGGAGTTGAACCCGCGACCTTCTGCTCCATCGTCCAACGTTGTTGTTACCACTCTGCTAACTTTCCGCCCCATTGCTAGCTTCCCGCTCCATTGCTAAGCGATGTTTTACATTGCTTCAAATATCAGTTGAGTAAAATTCACAGGCAGTTATATTTTTTGGTATTCTGAGATTTCACAGCACATGTAATAATTCTAAAGCCACCATCTGCAACGTCATCGTCGTTAGAAATGCAAAGAGAATTGTCGGCATTGGAAACCGTTTGTAATCTTGATCAGATAACGTTATAGAAAATCGAATAAAAACATGATAATTTTATGTTTAGATCGTCCTGTTTTAGAAATTTCCGATGTCCCTGTTTACAGCGAGGTCAGAGAAACAATTGCAGGTTAATTTCGAACATTATTAGCTTTCCCTTTCCTATTTGGACCGACGTTTTACGGCCTACAATAAAGACGTCCAATTTGTGCATAAACAGTGTCTTGAAATTGGAGATGTGCACGCCCTATCAAGGGGCAGGGGGACCACCTGGCCCCAGGCCTCTTCTTAAACGTGGGCCTCAGAGTAATAGGCCTATGTAAATTAAAGTTAATTTCTGTAGTATTTTATTATGAGTCAATATTTCTATTAAGTGATGAACAATAGAAATGACAATTACTCTCTAATACAAATCTATATTTGTTTACTAGCAGTGTTTATTCTAGGCCTGTTTGGGGGGATCCCCCCAAAGTTTGAAAGTTCCCTCCAAAAAATGTCTATATGTTGCGTCAAGGTTTTGGGCAGACAAGCCATATCCCCCAAACATGTAAAACTCCCCTCCCCAATTTCAATATAAGGTGGCTAGAATGAACACTGGTTTACTAGGATACCTGTTTAGATACGCATAGGTTCATATTACTATGAGTTAGAGGTCCGACAAAAGTGTCAATAATACTGCTACCATTAGTTGTATGGTATAGGCGTTAACATACTGTACTGTATCACAGTTTTAGCTTCCCTAACACTAAAGGTCTTACCTGCTACTCAGTAGGTCTTAATTTTTGCGGTTTGCATAATTAGGAAAACTCGAATAAATTCACGAAAAACATTTTAACGACGTTGTCGAAATTTAGCAGAAATTACGTATGTCACACTTTTGCCATAAAAAATTCAATAGGACATTTTTTTAAACCTGTTAAAGTCTTGCACAACTAAGTCCGAATACTGTTTGATAGCTTTCATTCAAATGTATTTATAATATAGCAACACTAACATCGTTCATTGCGTCTCTGAGTTTCGAATAGAACACATCAAACATTGAATACGAACGAAATTTGATGTATCTGTCTTTTTCAGACTTCAATAACGACAGCTATGCATACGGTTCGAATGAAAATGATGCATCGGTCATTGATACACCTAGTAGACAAATTAGAAAAGAAGTAAGTGAAATATAGGACTGATTCTCTCTCTCTCTCTCTCTCTCTCTCTCTCTCTCTCTCTCTTTCTCTGCACATGTTCAAAATAAATATTAGCTATCATGCATGCGTATTTCGTAAGCGTAAGCCGAAGTCCAGTGGCGTAGCGAGGCAAAGTGCCGCCCGGGGCGAGAAAAAAGTGCCTCCCTCAATTCTCCGAAAAAAATCTGACAGGAAAAAATACGTTATCAACTCTCCAGAAAAGTCTCTGACAAGCAAAAAAATCCAAGAAATCTCGAAAGTGCCGCCCCTAGAGCAAATGCCGCCTGGTGCGCTTCGCCCCCTCTGCCCTCCCTCGCTACGCCACTGCCGAAGTCGCTTACGGTCGAGACATTGCCAGATAGGTTCCGGAAACAACTGAAAACGCACTTGTTTAATACCTCTTTCTTGTAAATCGCTTTTGACTTTGGCCTTGTTAGCTATGCTTACGGCGCTCTAGAAATTGTCTTGTATAATAATAATAATAATAATAATAATAATAATAATAATAATAATAATAATAATAATAATAATAATAATAATAATATTTCGGTGATTTTAAATAGCAAATCTTCCAGCATTTCTAAGAAAATTTGATAGGCCCCACTTTTGTCCCTGAACACTTTCCCATCTTTACATAAACCTCTATTTTTTGTAGCCTATACCTATAATATATGAAATAATTAATGTATGCGTGCGTGCCGCATAAAATCATAATTACGGATGACGATGACTAATTGCCTTAAATTTAATGTGAAGCGCACAATATATTCTGCGTAGGCCTATACAGTAATTGTGCTCTCTAACGCCTAGTGCATCATAGACCGCTGGTTTGCCCATGCCTAGGCTGCACACGATACATAGGATTAGATGGCAATGGTGAGGCGATTTTGACTTAAAGCATAAGGGTAGGGAACGTGCTTCAGAAAAGCGGATCTTAGTTAGCAGTGGCAATCTAATTTTACAACATATAACAACTAAATTATCAGCTATAGGCGAAAGCGAGCATATACAGGACGTTATTATATAGATTAGGTTTTACAAGTGTGCTCGTGATCTCTTTGCTTGTCATTGTATTTCTGTTAAGGAATTAAAATAGCTTAAAATAAGCCAGAAATTTGAATAAATTGAATCTGTTGACTGCTGTCTCTCAGTGGTGTCGCTAAAAGGGGTGGGGGATTTGGGGGAAGTTCGGGCCGCATGGAGTGACACCAGTTACAACATCACAAGAGGGGTGACATCAAACATTTGGTGCTTGAAACTAAACAGGCTAGGCGATTCCATTTGTACTTTTGAACTCATAGCCTACAGTGGGACTCAAGGAGGTCCATGGTGCAATTTTTGTGGAGTTGGGGGTGACACCATGGCTTTACCCAGTGGCGGATCCATACGGAGGCCGGGGGCCCGTGTCCTCCTATTGAGTGCCTGCCCCCCCCAGTGGTTCCCCTGTTGGGACCCTATACTTAATACTACATACCTAACAACAAATAGCTGGCCCCCATGATTAGAAGTTGCCACCCCAATGACCCCCCCACTTGCCAAATCCTGGAGCCGCCACTGGCTTTACCGCACCGGGGTACACTAACTCTAGTGTCGCCACTGTCTTGTCCCAATATCAACACATGTTTTCTTCGATTTTTTTATCATAGCGCCACCTGATTCTATGTTTTCTTTGCGATCTAGAATCTTGTTGGAGAGGATTCCACCGTTTATCTCAACTTTACTGGAGCAACGCCAGATCCTCCATTCAGATCTCCGGCATTCACACGGGTGGAAGAGTACGCTTCCATCGACCACACCGGAAGAGTTCCGACACCTCCGGAAAAATACTGACATACTAAATACTGAAAACAACAAATACTTACATAAGAAATAGTCACAACAGCAAATATAGTGAAATACCATACTCAGTGGCGGCTCCAGGATTTGGCAAGTAGGTGGCCATTGGGATGGCAACTTCTAATTATGGGGGGGGCAACCATTTGTTGTTAGGTATGTAGTATTAAGTGTAGGGTTCCAACCGGGGGCCACTGGGGGCCAGGCACTCAATAGGGGGCGGACTCCCCGGGCCCCCCTGTGGAGCCGCCACTGAGCCTACTCACAACAGCACAACACTGACGACACCAAGGCCGCACTTAAAGAAGCGGGGGCCGTGTGCAGATAAAAATGTGGAGGCCCCATAGAATTTTTGTTAATGGTACACAACCAGTGTTTATTCTAGACCTTCTCTGAGGGGAATTCCCCCCCATTTTGAAACTTCCCCCCCAATTTTTTTGATATTTTGGCAAGTAGTAGGCCTATGACCTCCCAATGTCTGTTCCTCCAAAAATGTTAAACTCCCCCACCCCAATATCTAGGTGGCTAGAATAAACACTGGTACACAGCAATGATGAACAAAATTACAGAACAATCTATACTTAAAGGCCAAACCAAAGGAAATTTGTAATGCAGATTTAACCAATAACCACAATATATGTAATAATATTCTAATAATGAGTACGCAAATTTGACAATGTATCATGATATATGATGTACACAATCTTAGTTCAAATATAAACGGTATAATGTATAAAGTATAAACACCTATATATATATATATATATATATATATATATATATATATATATATATAGTGTATATATATATTAGAATTTTGAATTCAATGTTATAGTTTCGATAATTAGGAGTTGTCACTGATGCCATGTAAATAAGTAAACTACTTGACGTTTATTCACGTAAAAAATGTCCTCCCATTTTTGCGGGCCCCCTATTTTGTGGGGGCCCCTGTGCATGTGCACCGCCTGCACATGCTTAAAAGCGGTCCTGGACGGCACTATGTCGATGACTCGGGATAAACTACTGTTTCAAAGATTGACAGTTATTATGGTCTAGCTACTTTCTTAAACATTAACGAATAAAGCTTTCTATGAACTCACAATGCCTTCCATTCTAGCGACGATGCAATACAGCAATTCTGTCTACTTGAAATGAATAGCTCTGATATGTTAGCGGCGATAGACAGTAAAGCGTTATCAGAAAGGACAAATGATTAATTGAATTGATTTATTACTTCATCACTGGTGTTGCCCATAACCTTACCTCTTTTAAACTGCAATCTCTAGTTTGCATTCACTTGTAGGCGCCATTTGAGTCCATATTTGCAATCATTTATTACGTTTATATTATGCAGTAACTGTGGCTGATACTCCCGAGCATTTCATCACGAGATTAAAAACGCATCTGTTTAGGTTGGGTTATAGTTGAGATGTTAAAGCGCTTTTGTTGTGGGCCTCAGCCTTGTTACAGCGCTATAGAAATTGTCTAGGAATGAATGAATGAATGAACTAGCCTATTTGCAGTGACGGTTCCGCCATGTTGATGATGACTGGGGGGATGGATTCCTCCAACGGGAGTTTGTATTTGTCTTTTTGGTTGTCAGCATATTTTTCATATTTTTCGTAAGCTTTTAAAATCTTTACACTGAACTTAACACTGAAAATGAAGTTTTTTTTCCTTGTCAGCCTTTTCCGGCCAGGGTTCATTTAGTGGGCAAAACACCAAGAATTACCTTTTCCTCCTCTCATTACTTTGTACCCCATCCCTACCAACTTCCTATAAAATTATTTCATCTCCCCACCAAGAATTCCTGGAACCGCCACTGCCTACTTGATTTTGTTACGGTGCAGAGTATGTGATTATTGAGTCGAAAGTTAAAGTAAAAAAGGCAAAGTCCTTCTCGAGACTCAAGAACTCAGAGGGCGGCGCCGATCTCCGTTACTATATCCCTCAACCAGGCGGGCATTACCACGGACGCGGAGCTAGTGCATCGCGTAGCGTACATGTTTGACTTGTCACATACTTTTACCACTGCTTCTCAATTTATCACAGCCCTCTAGCGAGTAAGGTTGAGTCGAACTTAGGACTCCTGCGGGTCTCGAACCCGCGACCTCCTGCTCTATCGTCCAACGTCTGTCTATCACTCTGCTAACTTCCCGCACCCGATTAGTCAGTAGTTAGCCATGATAGAAGAAATGATAAATGAATCACTGATTCTTGCCAAGTAATTTAGTAAATGCCAAACTGTGTTTGTCTAGCGTAGTCAGAGGCGTAGCGACTGGGGGTATGTCGCTATTTATATATCCCCCCAAAATCAGACTACCTTAAAATTTTCAATGCGTTTTTAAGAGATTCAAAGTCTTTGAAGATTTTTACCCCTCCCCATTCACATTATACCCCCAATCAAATTCCTGGCTACTCCCCTGAGCGTAGTCTAATATATTTTAGAAGCCCTATTTAGGCTAACAATAAGCCAACCAATTAGACCTCCATCCCGTCAACTGTATCCGTGACATTTTTCTAAATCTACAACATAGAGAAATAAGTCAACAAAACAAGTCTACGTATTATAATCTTAGCATAATTTCCCGCTACATTACGGTGGTGGTCAAAACGGTGGCCGTCATGTCTGGGGCGACTACGATCTAAAACCCTATCAGGGGATTTGATAGAAACATACAAAATAATGACTGGGAAAGTAGATGTGCCGTATACGATCGATTCTTTACATTGGCACACTATAGCAGTACAAGAGGCCACAAATGCAAATTGTTTAAGGAGAGGGTGGGTCCAAGAAAGAAAAAATGTTAGTGCAAGGGTTGTGGACAAATGGAACAGTTTGGACGAAGAGGCAGTAACAGTTGAAACAGTAAACGGATTCAAAGGCTATCTCGATAAACTAGGTTATTTAATGCAGATGGTTACATCAGTGGTTTTTAAACAGGACTACTTAGCCTCCTATAAACCACTTTCAATCGCATTATTATTATTATACGTCCGGGTTTAGCGAAAATCATATGCCACGCCTAATTAAGCCCTTATCAGGCAGAACTTAGACAGTAGGCCTAACTGCCTACGTATGCAAATGAGTTATTTCCGTGCATGTTTCAACAAATAGTTCCCAAGATTTCAACAAAGTTTGAATAAGAATTCGATAATATTCGAAATATTTAATACATTTTAGATACAATAGATAATCTGCAATACGATAACGTATAAAAGAGGCAGATTTAAGGCCAAAATGTATTGATGTAGACGAGAGACGCAGAAGCGCATTGATTGCAGCCGAATAACGGCAGACGCGTCTATAAAAGCCGGCCGCTGTCGTCATCGCTGTACAGTTATTATTATTATTATTATTATTATTATTATTATTATTATTATTATTAGTATTATTAGAATTATTAGTATTATTATTTATAAATTTTATTTTATTGTTTCTTTGTTCTTGGTGTTGGTTGGGCTGTGTCCGTTTTTCTGAAGTCCTGAAATTCTGGTTAAAATTTCGTCCTTTTTCATCAAAATTCAACAGATTCTTGAGGGAAGAATTCGAGAATTTAGGTACCGATGACATCTGTGTTAAATGCTGAGCATCGTCTATAGGCCTATTAACGAAATCTTCCACATCTCAGATTTAACGCTAAGCGTTCCATTGGCTTACAGCTTATGAACGCCTAGGGTGTGATGCAAATAGTTCCTTATTTTATGACACGTGGAAACCAGACTTTCCTTATTTCTTTAGATATTTCATGCAGCCTTTTGTAGAAACCTTGCAACTATATCTTAGCTGCTATAACTGTGTGAAGGCGCAGTGTTTATTCCAGGCCTTCTCTGGAGGAAATTTACCCCAAAGTTTTAAAATTCCCTCTCCCAATTTCTATATGTTGCATTGGGATGGAAATTCCCCCAAAAGTGTGACGAGGGGTTCTTTTTTGGAGAGGAAAAATATAAGGATGACATTTTATGACCTTTTTTCGCTTTTCACCAAATCCAGGAGTAAAGATATAGGCCTAATAAGGATGACCTTTTTTTCTTGTCAAGATTTTTACGGAGACAAACCTTCTCCCCAAACATTTCAAACTCCCCCAATGTCAAGGTGGCTAGAATAAACACAACACTGGTGAAGGCGCATGTTTAAGCTATGCAGTACTTTTATTATATCGAGAAGTCAGAGTTACCGGACGATCTACAGTATTTGAAAGAAATTCGCTCCGTTTCTCTTCTCGTTTGTAGTCACTGAAGATCTCCTAAATTCGTCGCCAAACTAATTGAGCTGAATTAGTAGACGATTCACTTGAGATGCTCAATTACATTTTATGAAGGGCAAAATGTTTGCACGACTGGTGTCCTAGGGCAAGGCGCCTCAATCCCTCAGTCCCTTTTGTGACCAAACTGCTTTTCATTATATTACTAAAATTAACAGAAATTAATCGTTAGTGAAGTAGGGGTATCTAAGCTTAATAACTACACTACAGCCGCCAAATAAATATAAATTAGAAGTCTTAAATGTGAGTGTATGTCTCTTTACAATATCTACGCATCCAGGATGCTCAAATGTTGAACTGTCGCACGAATGCAACAACTATAATTATGGTGATGCGGATGTCATGTGCATGCAGATTTACAGGCTGTTGGCCCTAGCTACCCAATCGGTAATTGGACCACCGCCCATTTGCTTGTGAAAAATAACAATTACAGCAGCACAGGATTCAGAAGTCACAATGCCATTAGGCACATTTTGTGTAATGGTTTTGGTAAACTTGAAATCGATTGTATTGCCTTTCTTATAGATTTCAACCATCTGGCGTTGTAAAGACTCTATTCACGCTGTAAGTATTCCAAAATAGCTCAGTTTACTTTAGAAATTCAATCGACAATGTTAACAGTGACTTTTGTAGCATCTCTTCTAATACGCAAGGTTATCATTTGAAGAAAGTAGGCCTTACACTATATCCACCCGCAAGAGATCAGTTTAATTTCAAAGTGCAAAGCAGCAACAGACATCATAGCTCGAAAAATCAACAGCATCTCAGACTAAATTTGAAATTTGAAAGCGCGCTTAGGGACCATCATCGCTTGTTATAGTCGATAGGACTAAACTCCATCTCATACCTCACAGAAATCACAGCCGAAATAAGAGCTTGGCTGTGGATGTGAATTTGTGATTTCTCAAATGTTACCCAACATTGTTAATTTGCCACATTTTAAATTATTGCGTGAAGCCTTTAACGCATGTAACTTTTTTCCTGTTTAGGTCAAGAAGAATGGCAGAATCAATAGTGCTATGCTTGGGCCTACTGCTGATCGTCTTCCCTATTCCACTTCCTATCAATGGTAACTGAATATATCAGTAGGTCTAGAGTGAATGTAGGCTCTCATATGTATAAATGGCATGCAATCAAATAAGCGTAAGGCAAAAATACGACACGAGTATAGCATTGACAGAAAATCCGCTTGAGCAAAAGTTCCTTCGTTGAAAACTATTGTCAACAGAAATCATGCAACTCCGGGATTAATAAAATAGGATTAAGAGCTATGAAGTTGGCTGAGAAAGAGTGACAAAATTGATTATGAAAAAGAAAATAATGTAATGTTTGCTATTTTGAAAATTTCTGAAATATCCGGCAACAGGAGTGAGAACACAGAAGCCGAATGTGTTTGCTGTTCAAATACATGTTCAAATTCTATAGTCAGTAGTCTATAGGGGTATCCAGTGTTTAACAACAAATTCGGTTGCTCTGCCCACTGGTGGGCAGAAGCCATTGACGTCTATTAATAGACGCCAATGGCAGAAGCAGATTTCTTGCCCACCAGCATAGATACCGGCTATGCTGGTGGGCATAGAGAGTGTTCAGGATACTCCTATAGTCAATAGATAGCCTATAGTTAGTCTAAAGTAAGAATGAGTTGATTGGAACTAGTGGCCGATTGAGATAATGTTGAATTATATCAACGCTAGAGAGCAGAAGGCCTGAAACAGACCAGTGTTAGTTTTTTTGACTGATATATTTCCGGGATGTAAAGAGGAGGATAGCTGAAACAGGATGTAACCGCCTCTTTCTCTCTCTCTCCCGTTAAGAGTGTCTTAGGCAATATGGAGGATATTGGCTTCGGTGCCGCAAAATCAAATGATCAACGCATTATAAAGAAATCCTAACAGTTGACAGAAGTCTGAACTAATTGATCATCGTCCAACAACTGGACAACAGAGCCCTAATAGTAAACAGACTAGGTGTGTACCATACCGCTGGTTTCCACAATGTCATTATTGCACTGTTTGCGCATATACTCATTTTAACATGCGTCTTACTGTACAGTGTACATACAGGGTGAACAAGTAAAAACTCGCCCCTTTATGATATTTAATATCTCGGCCGCGTGTATAGCGATTTAAACGAAATTTATTAAATATCATAAAGGGATCCAGTTTTTACTTGTTCACACTGTATAGCGAATGGCGAGTTACTCCAGCACTCCGTATCTATAGAAATTCAATCTATCTAGAACAGGCGTGTGATCAAGCATCTGTTGCATTGATTTCTGCATGTACCGCCATATACAGTACACGATTACGCCATCAATGTTAGGCCTCAACAGTGAGACGAGGTATAACTAGTAAGAATTCGAATTTCCGGTTTAGGCGCTATAATATCGGAACTGGAAATAGAATTGTACAAGTGAGATGTGAATACATTATGTAAATATTAATAAACGGTTCTTAGTGAAACATCACAGATGAGCGATATAGCAAACAAGGGTAACGCCTTATATCCAATTCCTTCATCCAGCAAAATCAGACGTAGAATAAATTGTAAGATTCAGCTTACTCAAATCTGAACATCAGCCAGAATACATTGTTTCTGGCTCAGTCGGTTTGGAGATTTTAATTTTATTTCTCTGTTCGCAGATGTCTAGTCCAATAGGCCTAAGCCTATACAGGGTGGGCCAATAAAATCGACGTCACCCGTTTTGTGTAAATATTTCCACAGCCTCTGAGTCAAAATTCATAAAGTTATGTATACTCCCGAATTCAGAGATTAAATTTTTCAAAGTCCGAAGTGCCCCGGCGATACCTAGCGAAAACTGGGCTATAGGCGTAAATTCAATTCAAGCCATCAAATATAGTAACAGCTCCATGTCTGTCTTTAGTGCAGCGTCTTTTCCACAACTTAAGAAACACACGGAAGGTAAATTTAACGGTCAACTCCTGCTTGATTCAAGCAAATTATGTGAATTTCAGTTGTAGATTCTGCTCTTGTGGAGTTTCCCAGCAACACTGCAGTCACAGATACGACTAATCGCACAAAGTTCAGATGTAGATCCGATGAACTCTCCGAATTAGAGTGGTTCATGCAAGCGAACAATACAGACCATAGACAAACCCTTGCTTTTGGCTATGTGATAAAAAACGAACAAGCGAAATCTTACAGCAGCATCGAAAATGAAGAAGCAGGAAAATTCACCTTGATCTTGAGCATCCAAGACGAATCAGCGCAAACATACACTTGCCAAGAGCCAGACACAAATCAAGAAAGAAGTGCAGAATTAATTATAATGAGTAACGATGTCTATGCACTTATATAAATAATTAATTTCTCAGATCATATCATTTTCATTGCGTTTGTAACAAGACGGAAGTTAACTGCCTCCGAATTGTAAGAATGCTGCAAATCAAAAATTATGAGCAAAGCAGCAACAAACCTTGATGTTTATTAGCCACGGCAAAGACCATGAATAAGACTTATTAAGTAAACAGTCCGCATCTCATTAAATAAGCAGTGCAAGTGGCCGAGTGCCCGTCAATACTTTGTGCTTTGGTCGTCAATTGAGCCAAATAATGTTTTTGTCTATTGATTGCGTTTGTTGAATATAGAACCAATCAAATTTGAAAAAAGTATAAACGAAAGTCACGTGATTCTGAAATGCAGCGTGAACTTTCGAGGCAACTGGGCACCGGAACTGGAATTGAGTCACAACGGAACGTCAGTCCTCAATGGAGCCGATGTCTTCGTTGCTCCAAATCAAAATGTTTCAACCACTCTGGTCGTTCCACGCCATAACAGCGCATTCGCTGGTAGCTACAGCTGTACAACTAGATTCCATCTCAGAGGAAAGCCGGGTCGGACTACAGATAACTCCGTCCCAAGTTACATGGACACATCGACTTTTACAGTCCACATGGAAGAGATTCATTCAGGCAAGCATATATTATCGCATTATGCTTTTTTGCATCCGTGGCAACACAGGATATATATATATATATATATATATATATATATATATACTGTATATACAGTGCTGAAAGTCTGTGAAAAAGGTACAGGAGCTCATCGAAAGCCTTGACAAGCAAAAAATGAAAAGGTCGTTCTTATATTTTTCTATTTTTCTTCTTGGAATGCCCTGACAAGCAACAACAAATTTCTCCATGGTCCAAGAAGATGCCGGAGCTCCGTTCCGCCACGTTCCGGCTGACTTTCAGCACTATATATATATATATAATTTATATATATTTATATAATTTATATATATATATACAGTGGTGTGAAAAAGTCTTGCATAGGCTGCACGATTTCGCTATTTTTGACATTAAGTCTGACATTCTCGCCAAATCCCCCTTCACAAAGCTGGCTTACTATATACCGTTTTATTGGAAATTTAATTCTGCGCATATTTTTGCGCTTTTTATTACGTGCTTGTGTGCTTGTGAACATTTTCAGTTTTAAAATGAGGAATTGACGTTCGTGTGCGATTTGCCTAATTTCTCACATTGCAGTCGACGTTACTGTAAATTTGTGTTTTCGCCTGTACTTGCTAATTTTATTTATTATTTATTCTTAATTTATTTAGATAGCCCTAAAAAGGGCTGTTTTGTTGATTGTAGCCACATCAGTACTTGATGGGCCAACCTTTGTTCTTCTTCACTAGGTGACACCTGACTAGCATGGAGTGGACCAATTTGACGAGGTGCTCTTGTGTTATGATGTGATTCCAGGCTGCAGTCAGAGATCCAATCAGCTCCCGTTTGGTCCGCGGCTGCTTCTTGACGATCTTTACTGATATCTTGTGCCATAAGTTCTCAATGGAATTAAGATCTGGTGATTGAGCTGGCCAATCTATTGTCTTAACTCCATTCCTTTTCTTCCACCTGGCGACAGTTTTCGCTCGGTGACACGATGCATTGTCATCCTGGAAGAAATAGCTGCCGGGAAATAGTTGCTCAACTGATGGCAGCATGCGCTGCTCCAGAATGCCAATGTATTTTGCTGCATTCACCATCCCATCAACGATATGAAGTCTCCCAACACGACTGGCTGCCATGCATCTCCAGGCCATGACCTTGGTCGGATGCTTCATTGAGATGCTTAAGCACTCTGGTTTGTACTCTTCATGTGGAAACCTCCTCACATAAGCATTGCCCTGGTCACCTATAATGTAAAACGTGCTCATCCCCGAAAAGAACTTCTCCCAGTCAGCAGTGTTTATTCTAGGCCTTCTTAGGGGGGAATTTCCCCCCCAAAGTTTGAAAATTCCCTCCCAATTTTTTTTAGATGTTGGCTGGGGGAATGGAAATTTCCCTCCCAAACGTGTGGAAACTCAAACCTTGTCCCCCCCAAACATTTCAAAATCCCCCCCAATGTCAAGGGGGCTAGAATAAACACTGCCCAGTCAGTCTTGCTCCACTTCAAATAGGCCTACTTGGATACCCACTCTATCCGTCTCTTTCTCTGTTCAGCTGCCAGTAAGGGTTTCTTCCGTGCCTTGAAGCCTCGCAGACCATAGCCCAAGCATCGTCTCCTCACAGCTGAAGCGTAGACATTAACTAGACACGTCTCCTTCCTTTTTCGCAGAAGATCAGAAGAAGTTAGCTTGCGGTTGCCAAGGGATGTTCTTATCAAGGCGCTATCTTCCCTCGTAGTCGACTTCCTAGGTCGACCGCTACGGTCCCGATCTTTGGTGCTTCTGGTTTCCTTGTACTTCTGCAGAATGCGAACAGCCGTACTTTGACTGCAGCCAACCTTTGCTGCAATCGTTGGGCTGGAATAGCCCTCCTCTCGCAAAACCACAACTCGGACTCGGTCCTCACTTGACAAAAACTGCCTCCTCCTCGCCATGTCAGAATTTTGAATGAAAAAGCAGACAATCCACTAAAAATTTATAATCCGCACACTGCAGAAATACTGTCCACTGATTGGCTGCAAATTACGAATTCTAATTGGTCGGGAAAGTATAACTTTTCATTGGATAATTACGATCCAAATTTACCGCACAATCCTGCTAATGGTGCTTGGGGTTCGTCTTCCCATGAGAAATCGGGCCAAATGCAAGAAAAAGCAGCACCGTGCACAGACATTTGTGCAGAATTAATTTCCAATAAAACGGCGACCTTTTCACCCGTAAATGTCGACATGCCCCCATTCAGGAATCCTGGCTACGCCACTGCCTGTCATGCCATAGGTACGCCACTGGAAACAACAATTTATGTACTGGTCACTGATCATGTAATCATGTATTAGCGAATTCAACAACTTATTGTCGGAGTAAGTTTTAAATTCACTCTGAACGGTGTAAAATTAGGAAATGAAACTGCTCTTTTATGATGATATTAGGTTTGATATTTCATTATTTTTGCTTTTATTGCTTTTCATGGACAGTTACCGGTAAATCAGAATCTGGACAGTCAAACATTATTGCCGTTGTTCTTCCTGTGCTGATTGTTGTGCTAGGCTTACTGGTATCTACAGGCGTATTCTGCTTTAGGTAAGTTAGCCATGTTCTCCAAGTTTTTCACTTGCGCACTGTACGCACACGCGGCTAATAACGTTGGCAATCTAGATGCATTCAACTATGAATTTACCTTATTAGCATAGTGAGATTATCAAAGTGAAATAATAAAAAACCTATATTCACTCGATTAACCATCAGCCAAAAATAACGTGAAATTCTTACAATTTCAGGAAGCGGTACACAAATAGACGCGGTGCAGGTAATTAAATAACTTTCTCCATATAGAGTTTTACAGCGAAAATATTAAATAGTAAAACTTTCATGTTCTCATAATTAAAACACAAATCTAAAGTTTCCACATACTGTGCTTCTAGATTTTAGAAGTTGCTAACGAACAATGAAATCTGATGTCGGTGTTGTATAGCTTGATGTAGTGCAATTTTCTGTTATTTTTTCAGAGACCCCGTTGTCGGAGGTTACTAATGGTCTCTCAGGCCAACAAGACACTGTACATTCTGTAGGAAATCATTGGTCTTGGAGGCTTTTGAGACATGTTGTAGTGCAATTTTATTTATTTCAACGCTGCCACATTTAAATCTAACACTGATTTTATGTTAACTTTTTCAGGATCGCTAAAGGAGATAGATAGAGGTCACTCTGGCAAACAAGACCCTAACATTTCAACAGGTAATCATTAGTCTTGGAGGCTTTTGAGACATGTTGTGGTGCAATTTTATTTATTTCAACGTTACAACATTTAAATCTAACACTGATTTTATGTTAACTTTTTCAGGATCGCTAAAGGAGATAGATAGAGGTCACTCTGGCAAACAAGACCCTAACATTTCAACAGGTAATCATTAGTCTTGGAGGCTTTTGAGACATGTTGTAGTGCAATTTTATTTATTTCAACGCTGCCACATTTAAATCTAACACTGATTTTATGTTAACTTTTTCAGGATCGCTAAAGGAGATAGATAGAGGTCACTCTGGCAAACAAGACCCTAACATTTCAACAGGTAATCATTAGTCTTGGAGGCTTTTGAGACATGTTGTAGTGCAATTTTATTTATTTCAACGCTGCCACATTTAAATCTAACACTGATTTTATGTTAACTTTTTCAGGATCGCTAAAGGAGATAGATAGAGGTCACTCTGGCAAACAAGACCCTAACATTTCAACAGGTAATCATTAGTCTTGGAGGCTTTTGAGACATGTTGTGGTGCAATTTTATTTATTTCAACGTTACCACATTTAAATCTAACACTGATTTTATGTTAACTTTTTCAGGATCGCTAAAGGAGATAGATAGTGGTCACTCTGGCCAACAAGACCCTAACATTTCAACAGGTAATCATTAGTCTTGGAGGCTTTTGAGACATGTTGTAGTGCAGTTTTATTTATTTCAAAGTTGCCACATTTAAATCTAACACTGATTTTATGTTAACTTTTTCAGGCTCGTCAGCAGGGATTGACAGTGGTCGCGGAAGCCTATACACTACATCAGGTAATCATTAGTCTTGGAGGCTTTTGAGACATGTTGTAGTGCAGTTTTATTTATTTCAACGTTGCCACATTTAAATCTAACACTGATTTTATGTTAACTTTTTCAGGCTCGTCAGCAGGGATTGACAGTGGTCGCGGAAGCCTATACACTACATCAGGTAATCATTAGTCTTGGAGGCTTTTGAGACATTTTGTAGCGCAATTTTATTTATTTCAAAGTTGCCACATGAAAATCTAACACTGATTTTATGTTAACTTTTTCAGGCTCGTCAGCAGGGATTGACAGTGGTCGCGGAAGCCTATACACTACATCAGGTAATCATTAGTCTTGGAGGCTTTTGAGACATTTTGTAGCGCAATTTTATTTATTTCAAAGTTGCCACATGAAAATCTAACACTGATTTTATGTTAACTTTTTCAGAATCGCTAAAGGATATAGATAGTGTTCACTCTGGCCAACAAAACCCTAACAATTCAACAGGTAATCATTAGTCTTGGAGGCTTTTGAGACATGTTGTAGTGCAATTTTATTTATTTCAACGCTGCCACATTTAAATCTAACACTGATTTTATGTTAACTTTTTCAGGCTCGTCAGCAGGGATTGACAGTGGTCGCGGAAGCCTATACACTACATCAGGTAATCATTAGTCTTGGAGGCTTTTGAGACATTTTGTGGTGCAATTTTATTTATTTCAAAGTTGCCACATGAAAATCTAACACTGATTTTATGTTAACTTTTTCAGAATCGCTAAAGGATATAGATAGTGTTCACTCTGGCCAACAAAACCCTAACAATTCAACAGGTAATCATTAGTCTTGGAGGCTTTTGAGACATGTTGTAGTGCAATTTTATTTATTTCAAAGTTGCCACATGAAAATCTAACACTGATTTTATGTTAACTTTTTCAGGCTCGTCAGCAGGGATTGACAGTGGTCGCGGAAGCCTATACACTACATCAGGTAATCATTAGTCTTGGAGGCTTTTGAGACATTTTGTAGCGCAATTTTATTTATTTCAAAGTTGCCACATGAAAATCTAACACTGATTTTATGTTAACTTTTTCAGGATCGCTAAAGAAGATATATAGAGGTCACTCTCGCCAACAAAACCCTAACATTTCAACAGGTAATCATTAGTCTTGGAGGCTTTTGAGACATGTTGTAGTGCAATTTTATTTATTTCAACGTTGCCACATTTAAATATAACACTGATTTTATGTTAACTTTTTCAGGATCGCTAAAGGAGATAGATAGAGGTCACTCTGGCCAACAAAACCCTAACATTTCAACAGGTAATCATTAGTCATGGAGGCTTTTGAGACATGTTGTGGTGCAATTTTGTTTATTTCAACGTTGCCACATTTAAATCTAACACTGATTTTATGTTAACTTTTTCAGGCTCGTCAGCAGGGATTGACAGTGGTCGCGGAAGCCTATACACTACATCAGGTAATCATTAGTCTTGGAGGCTTTTGAGACATTTTGTAGCGCAATTTTATTTATTTCAAAGTTGCCACATGAAAATCTAACACTGATTTTATGTTAACTTTTTCAGTATTGCTAGAGGAGAGTGACAGTGATGGCTGAAGCTAACAAGCCATCATCAGGTAATCATTCGTCAAATTGTCAACATCAAATTGGCTGTCATCTCTACTTGTAACTTTACTAGTGCTGTGTTATTATTATTGGCGTAAAATCCAGTCGCAAAACGTCGGAAAATACCGAGAACGATGACGAATCGGTAGCACGTACAAACACGTGCTATCAGCCGTATAGGCGCCGGAACCGGAATATAAAAAAGTAAGTCATATCAATTAGAACGGTTCTGTTTTTAATGTTTTGATTAAATAGATACGAGAACAGATGAAGACATGCGAAAAGTTGTTTCATCGAAACAAGATGTGAGCGCGGTTTAAGTTAACTGTAACTGTAACTGAAATATCAGTTAACTGAAAAATAATAAATCAGTTAACTGCAAATGAAAGATAAATAACTTAAATGGTTAAAATAACTGAAAAATGACAAACTTAGGAAGTCAAACACCACACAAAAGATCTTCGATTGAACACATTGAAACTCTCAATCATTCAAAATTATTTATGTCATGATTTGATGGATGTGCGTGTGAAAATATGGATATATAAATAGATTTTTCAATTAATTAGAGAGAATAGAGCTATTGCTTATTAAGAAAAAGCATCAAAATTTCATTAATGTGTTCAATGGCGATTAACTGAAAATAACAGAAAAATAATTAACTGAAACTGTAACTGAACAACGACAATCACTTTAACTATAACTATAACTGTAAAATGATTTCAATAACTTTAACTGAAAAATAATTAGTAACTGAAATCACACTGCAAGATTTATGCTAATAACTTTCTTTGTTTCTCTGCGACATTTTTAGATGAAAATAAAGGCACAATGTAGACCTCGAATGTTGCGAAGAGTCACCGAACAAATTTGAATCTTCAATGTATACAGTCCACTATACTCTTAACCTTAACATACATACTACAGTGTAAACTGCTTTACAGTGTAAAGTGCTTACTTCAATCTATTCAATGCATCTATTTTAGATTATTTAAAATATTATTAACGAGTCAGATTTAGCACTTATTGACCGACGCTGATCTATACATTTTCCTTTGGCATTTGTAGAGATCTTCAAGCATTTTCATGTCTGCTTTAGTTATGGTCCATGTTTCGGATGCATATAGCAAGGTAAACAAGACCAGCGACTTGTCTGGCCTTGCTTTTGTCGCCTGTTGCCCCAGAAGTTTCTAACTATGCCATAGCAGCCGGTGGCAAGCCCTGGTTACGAAAGGAGGAGCCAAACATACACAAACACACCATGAGTTGCTGAGTGCATCGAGGCATCATGATCTGCTTTCCCAACCCCACTTCGAATGTGTTTACTGCTGTTACCGTCCTGGGTTATCGTGCTTCTCAAATAGGCTAGCAGAAGTGTTCTATACCTAGTACCACCAGTTGAATTTACTTGCCATTAGGCATTATATTTGTTGTGTAATTTCTATTTCCTATTTCCACGACTTTGGTCTTGTCTGCATCTAATGCAAAACCCTATTCCGTTCGCCTCAGTGTTGACTCTTTCTGTCAATTCTTCTATGCAGGTCCTTAGTCTCTTCATGCATGCATGAGAGCGACATTGTCTGCAAAATCTAAGTT